>JAMPIV010007876.1:75000-280000 GCA_024509875.1 Oreohelix idahoensis | reverse complement strand
TTTAACCCGCTCCGGATTTAGGGTAAACCAGCATTGATTTCTGGCGGTATACAATTAAACCAGTCTCCCGGCCACGTGCCGTTGTCGGAGTGGTATGAATAGCGATGATCTCTGGGCTTTATGATAGATAAACCCGTTCCCGCTGACGCATGGGGCTTCACTGCAAGAGAACTGTTTCGGTCTCGCTGAAGATTTGTACTTCACTACAAGGGACCGTAGGTTATTTTCTTTCGCTTCTGGCGATATCTCGAGTCCTCTGACCCCTGAGATATTTACTTTTGCCGTGGGTAATTTGTAGTGGCCAATTACGCTCCCCCCCACTGTGTGACCCGCTGAAAAACAAAAGAAATGCGTCTAATGTACAACAACTTCAACATAACGCATCTCTAACATATAGCTCCCATAAATCTTTACAACTCCCCTCACTCACTACATCACCCCTCCACCCGCTATGCTTAACAATACATAAAATATTTTATTCACGTGTCACTTCAATCTCACTCCTTCTACTCCCCTTTTCTCGTTATGCACAACGATACATAAAATATTACTACCCACGTGTCTCTCTATCTCACGCTCCTCCTACTCCTCCCTTCCCTTCAACTTAAATCTTCCAGGTAAGTAAACAAAACCTCCCGACCTGTCTGACTCTTATCTTTTTGTTACGCATGGCTAACCACGTGTCAAAACATTCAAACTAGGGAAATCTCTTGTCTGAAATTCCTTGGTCTCCTTTTTACCATTACACATGAGGTTTTCCCGACTTAAACCCCAAATTAAACTAAACCTCTCGCTATCGGAATAATTTACTCCTCTAAGCAGTATAATTCAATTATAACATTCATCTGTACCCTCCGACTGCATTACCTACATTTAAGGCACAATAAAATTAACGTACACACAATTGAATGCCCAAGAATTTCCTCCTACATCTTTGCTACAGCATCACAGTGAGCCAATGGCTAAGGCAATGAACACTGAAAAATGTGCCACATGCCCTGTTCAGGAAGCCTAAGCCAACTTCCAAAGCACTTCACATGTTCTTGTAGTATGGTTTTTACAGAAATGTATCATGATAACTTGTCCCATGCACAACCTTCCTTAGTCCCCTTTTATGCCAATTTGCTTGCTTTGTTACCTCAGATCCACGTGGACAGTAATTGTGAACGCAATAAGAAATTTTTTTTTTTCCATAAAAAAAATTCCACATCTGTCTGAACTCATTGTTGTATTAAATTAGTGAGAGATGTTCTTGTCTGAATTATATCATAATTGAATTCAAGAGATTTATATTGTTTGGGCTGTGACAGTTTGAGCCAGCATCTCTACAAAAGGGCAGAGACGTTGAGTGGAATGATGCCATAGCTCGTGGCAGGCCAGCAGAATGTGTGTCAGTCTCTGCAACTGACCCTGTGTACATGCTTTATACATCAGGCACTACTGGTCTACCAAAGGCAAGTTCCTGTTTGTGCTCTTAAGTTTCTCATGTCTGGTATTTTGAGTCACTTTATGATGATTTGCTAATGAAGTTGTGATAACAGGTGCAAGATCGGTTTGGTTTTAAGGGCTATCTTCATTGCACATGGACTACTCCATCAGTCCTCTGATCTCCTCCCTTAGATCACACAATTAGGATCTCAGCACAGTGCACAAACTCCATAACATGGTGAGAATCCCAGTGTGTGTATATAGGAATCACACATTCTGTAAATTATTTTGTGGTGGGTAGATTTCTAATTTTTAAATTTTGCCAAGGCAGCTGCCTGATAGGCCTACTCTTTACGATTTCCAACTGCTGTGGGATTGTTAACGTGCGCAACTTACACCTGGGACCTATTTTGTCGCCCTTATCCGAGAAGGCTAGGCATCTGATCTCACTACCCAGGAGACCGGGGGAAGGGGGGGGGGGGGGGGGGGTATGACACCATTAGGGCTACTGGCTCTGAAAAAAAATGTGCAGACATCTATTTACAAAAGTCTATAATGTTTTGGTTGGTTTTCTGTTGTTCTCTTTATTTTATAAATATACAATAGGGCTTGTTGACATTTATCATTGAAAATTCTTATTTTTGTCATGGAATTTGATTTGTTTTAATTTCTTGCTACAGAAACTAATGAGCCGAGGTAGCGCAGTGGTTAGTGTACTGGCTTCCTAGCTCGGTGGTCCATGGTTCGATCCCCAGTTGAGGTGGGATGTTTTTAGACTGCAGATGGCTCCGGGGTCGACCCAGCCTCATGAATTGGGTACCAGAACAACTCTGGGAAGGTTAAGGCGGCCGGCGTGATGCTGACCACATCAACCCTAGTGTGCCAATGGTCAAGAAAATACGGGCCTAACACCGTATTCCCAATATGCCTCAATGGGTGTGTAACGGGATCCTCCTTTTTACAGAAACTACTGCTGCAAGAGCACATGAGTGCTGTTGTGCATGTTTCCTGCAAGGGGAGTAATATATAAATTTTAAAAAAATCAGTTTTAGAAATTCATAGGTTCTCGAAACATGAGGCGTTGCGGGTTTCACCCTTTATCAGCCACAGTTACAAACAGGTGACGAAGACAAGAAATATAGAAAGGGTAAGAGAAAAAGACAGTGAACACTGTAAACATTTAGAAAAAATGAAAACACATGAATTTGGAAAATGAAGAAGCGCACAAATTATAGTTATCACCAAAAAAAAAAAAAACAGCGTAGCAGCAATGGATATACTACAAAATAAGTAAATAAGGGTGCTGCTATAAAACTGGTAAGGGAAGTAATTTATAAATTAAAAAAGAAAATGGTATGGAATGCTTCAACGGAACCAGCTGCAGTGGTGCATACATGCTTGAGGTGGAGTGAAAAGGGAAATGATGATCATGGTGATGATGATCATGGTGATGATGATCATGGTGATGATGATTAGTTGGCACATAACATTTGAGGATATTCAAGTTTTGTTCTTTTGGAAGTTTTGAATGTTGCTAATATTAATCTGGCGCCCACTGCTTCCTATTTCTGCGATTCCTTTGACAGCATTAGTGCCACAAATTTGCTTTGAGGTGTGCTTTCTTCTTCATGTCCTGACAATAGTACAATTTCTCTTGTGGTCAGTTTCAACTATTCTGTTCTCTTCCATATTGTTGCACTTTCACTGGATGTCAGCTTTATAGTTTTCTTTCTGCTGCTATGCAGGTAGTTTTCCCATGTTCATTTAGTGCTTGCACATTCCAGGTGTGAAATATGAAGATTTTACTATGCAAAAGGGAGCTGCGGTAGCACAGTGGTTAGTGCACTGGCTTCCTAGCTCGGTGGTCAACCCCCAGTTGAGGTGGAATTGTTTAGACCGCAAATGGCTCCGGGGTCAACCCAGCCTCATGAATTGGGTACCAGAGCAACTCTGGGAAGGTTAAGGCAGCCGGAACGATGCTGACCACATCACCCCTAGTTTACCGATGGTCACGAAAATATGGGCCTAACACCAAATTCCCAATATGCCTCAATGGGCGTGCCTATTACCCGCTTCAGTTACTATGCCCTCCTTCGGTTTTCTCGAATCTCTTCAGTATCCCCCTTGCTAGCTTGCCGCTCATGTTGAATTTTTGTGAGGCTTTTAGTTTCTGCAGGATGGGGTAGACAGCCCTTACCCCTTTCATGCTCCTGTGTAATGCTAAGGGATGCAACTTTGGTTGAAAGTTAGACATTCATTGTATTGTTTCCCTTATATGTACTCTCCCGAAAATAGTAACACTTATCAAAGAAGAATGCGCAAATGACGGTGTGCACAAAAATATATTTATAGAATGTGTGATCCCGTATACACACATTGTGATCCTCGCTGCTGCTACGTAGTTCGTGTACTGTGGTGATGCACAGTGGTTTTTAAAATACTTTTGATGCCGTTAGGTATTGGTGCTTTTGAATTTAATTCTCGTCTTATGACGGGCTTTTACACTAGTTTATTATATTGATCTCATACTTGTTTGAGCAGTCATGAATGCTTTGTAGAAAAAAGCAGTTTAATTCTCATCAGGATTTACATTTAATGCCTCATGTAGTTCCCTGAAGTCTCTGAAGATACAGATAGAGAATACGACAACTGCTCCATCAGGCATGTCATACACGGCAACTAATATGAGGTTGTGTATATGACTTACAACCTTATTATGTCAAACAGGTGGCTACAGCAACCACGGCTGCAAGAGCATGTGAATGATTGGTACAGGCTTCCTGTAATGGGACTATCTGCAGCAGTGTCTGCATGCTCCATAAGGAGTGAAAAGGAAAATGGTGATATATAGTTAACATAACACTCATTGTTGTCTTCAGGCTGTGGTATATATGGTGATATATAGTTAACATAACACTCATTGTTGTCTTCAGGCTGTGGTATATATGGTGATATATAGTTAACATAACACTCATTGTCGTCTTCAGGCTTTGGTATATATGGTGATATATAGTTAACATAACACTCATTGTTGTCTTCAGGCTGTGGTATATATGGTGATATATAGTTAACATAACACTCATTGTTGTCTTCAGGCTGTGGTATATATGGTGATATATAGTTAACATAACACTCATTGTTGTCTTCAGGCTGTGGTATACATGGTGATATATAGTTAACATAACACTCATTGTCGTCTTCAGGCTGTGGTATATATGGTGATATATAGTTAACATAACACTTATTGTCGTCTTCAGGCTGTGGTATATATCGTGATATGGCTGTGGTATATGTGGTGATATATAGTTAACATAACGCTGGAGCTGGGTTGGCCATGTCCTCAGAAGAGACCCCGATGTCATCACAAAAACAGCTATGCTTTGGACCCCTGAAGGAAAACGAAAGAGAGGCCGACCAAAAACAACCTGGCGGAGGACTGTGGAGGCTGAGATGCAAAGAATGAACCAGAGTTGGGGCACTGACTACGAAGGGTTCTATGGCTCCCTGCCGACCTCTAAACTTCAAAAAAAAAATAGTTAAAAAAAAATTACATTAAAAATAAACAGAGCCTATCTGTGCTGCTGACAAGAGTGGAATCAATTTGTTGTTGCCCTACAAGACGCCACTAAGCGTGATGGCCACTGAATGCTTTGACGGTCGGCGGCTAAGGATCAAAGAAGAAGATAGTTAACATAACACTCATTGTTGTCTTCAGGCTGTGGACAAAACAAAACAACGCAGCTTATCTTCTTCTTTGATCCTTCAGCCGTAACCGACTCTATCAAAGCAGTCAGTGGCCATCACGCCTAGTGGCGTCTTGTAGGGCAACAACAAATTGATTCCACTTTGCTCGGTCGGTGGCCATCCTTCGTACAGTGCCCCAACTCTGGTTCATTCCCTGCATCTCAGCCTCCACAGTCCTCCGCCAGGTATTTTTTGGTCGGCCTCTCTTTCGTTTTCCTTCAGGGGTCCAAAGCATAGCTGTTCTTGTGATTCTGCATCAGGGAGTTTCTCTCTTCTGAGGACATGACCAACCCAGCTCCAGCGTTGCCTAGTTTTCTCAGCTATGATGGTGTGCATGTCGGCTCTTGCTTGCTTACCAAATCGAGTAACTGCAGATCTTGGTTTTTTCAGTGATGGTATTCAGCCAAAAAGAGCTCTGCATTCGGTGAATTTTTTCTGATGTAATGTGCAGGCATGTTGTGTGAAAGGAGGACAATTTTGAAAATCCTGATTTCTATTCTTTCTTCTAGAAAAATACTGTCTAATTCCCTACACCCCCATTCTCTGTAAAGCTGAGATCTCCAGCATTCCGCACCATAGAGAAGGCTGTGGTATATATGGTGATATATAGTTAACATAACACTCATTGTTGTCTTCAGGCTGTGGTATATATGGTGATATATAGTTAACATAACACTCATTGTCGTCTTCAGGCTGTGGTATATATGGTGATATGGCTGTGGTATATATGGTGATATGGCTGTGGTATATGTGGTGATATATAGTTAACATAACACTCATTGTTGTCTTCAGGCTGTGGTATATATGGTGATATAGCTGTGGTATATGTGGTGATATATAGTTAACATAACACTCATTGTCGTCTTCAGGCTGTAGTTCGACCAAGTGGAGGGCATGCTGTAGCCTTGAATTGGTCCATGTGGAACATTTATGGCCTCAAAGCTGGAGAGGTGAGTATTTTAGTTAAGAAGCATTTATTGAGTTCTTAAAAAGTGGAAAATTGTGTAATATTGTTGAAAAACTGTAAATAAAGCAAAGGATATGAACATTAATAAAAGACAAACAGATTTGTGTTTAATAAATTGAAAATAAAGGCCTCATCCTTAATAGCAAAAAGACAAGTAATGGTCATCTCGAAGAAAATGTGTCCCCAGATGCGCTATCAAAGTAAATGGAACAGTTTTAAAACAGGTCAATAGATTCAAATACCTGGGCACATTAATAATAACGGTTGGAAGATGCATCACAGAAGTGAAGCGCAGAATAGCTCAGGCAAAAGCAGCATTCTATAAAATGAAGAGTATTTTATAAAACAATTCTTTGTCATTGGAAGTAAGAAAGAGAGTTCTTCAGTGTTATATAGAACCAATCCTGACATATGGGAGTGAGTCATGGACAATTAATAAACAAATAGGGAAGGCATTAGAGGCCACAGAGATGTGGTTTTACAGAAGAATGTTAACAATACCAGGGACAGCCAAAAAGAGTAATGAGAATGCCATGAAAGAGGCCAATGCACAAAGGAAACTTATTTCACAAGTTAGACAGAAGCAATCCACTTTTTTTGGGCATGTTATGAGAAGAGGAAAGCTGGAATATATCGTAACAACAGGTAAGATTGAAGGAAAAAGAGATAGGGGAAGACAAAGAGAGCAAATACTGGACAGTTTGACATTGCGGCATGGAAAGAAGTCAACAGCAGAATTGATAAATTGTACTGGAGACAGGAAGTTGTGGAGAGACATGACTTTCTATGCCACTAGGAATGGTATTAGAAGAAGAAGAAACAGATCTGACAAAAGATACATGGTGAGATTATTGAAGATGTTACAGGCCCAGGCCTTCAATGAACATATGCCAAGTTCTCCTGTCACGTGCCATTAGCTCAAATTATTTCCACGCCTTCCTCGTCATTTTCACTTCTGTCTCCAGTTCTCGCCTGCATGTTTTTTTAAAAATCAACCTGCCTCTCTTTCCCTAGAGATTCCAGAACAAGGACTGCCTTGTAATGCTATCAGGAGTTTACCTCATTGTGTGTCCTTTTCATGGACAGCATGGTTTTTATCTTTTGTTCCACTGGCTTTTGTCTGGTTCTTGTCATCACTTCCATTTTGGTGACCTTGTCATACCATTTCAGTCCTTCTGTTCTACGCAAGCACCCGTTTATGAAAGTCTGTTGCTTCTTGGTTGTTGTTTTTGTTGTTCTCCATGTTTCACAGCCATACAAAAGGACTGACTTGGCATTTGAGTTGAAGATTCTTATCTTTGTGTTGGACTTGATCTCTCTTTGTCTCCATGTTTCCTAATGCAGTGAAAGCTCCTCTTGCTTTATGTATTCCTATTTTGATATAATTGTCTGTTCCTCCAACTTTGTCTATATTACTGCCAAGATATGTGTATGATTCTACAACTTGTAGTGATGTTTCTTCAAGTTCAACCTTATTATCATTTCTTGCATTTTTCATGGTGTGTTGATCCAAGATTAAGATGATTGAATGATAGTTAGTAATTTGTTGCAACATAAAATATCTGATGTTGTGTGTGAAGAAGAATGAGGACATTGATTCATTGATGTGAACTTAAGCCTCATCTCCAGCTCCCATTGATTCATTGATGTGAACTTTTTAAGCCCCATCTCCAGCTCCCATTGATTCATTGACGTGAACTTTTTAAGCCCCATCTCCAGCTCCCATTGATTCGTTGATGTGAACTATTTAAGTCCCATCTCCAGCTCTCATTGATTCATTGATGTGAACTATTTAAGTCCCATCTCCAGCTCTCATTGATTCATTGATGTGAACTTAAGCCTCATCTCCAGCTCTCACTGATTCATTGATGTGAACTTTTTAAGTCCCATCTCCAGCTCTCATTGATTCATTGATGTGAACTTTTTAAGTCCCATCTCCAGCTCTCATTGATTCATTGATGTGAACTTTTTAAGTCCCATCTCCAGCTCTCATTGATTCATTGATGTGAACTATTTAAGTCCCATCTCCAGCTCTCATTGATTCATTGATGTGAACTATTTAAGTCCCATCTCCAGCTCTCATTGATTCATTGATGTGAACTTTTTAAGCCCTATCTCCAACTCCCTTCTTCATATGATTTAGGTCTCCCTGTGTTTTTTTTTTTTTACTCAGAGTATTCCGGTGCAAGGACTTCCTTGAAATGTTAGATTTCTTCTCAGAGTGTCCTTAACGATGGCAGTGTCTTTTCTTCTCCTCTTGTTCAACTTTTAAATGTCTGGTTCTTTCCATCAATTCCATATTGGTGATCCTGTCATACCATGTTAATCCTTCCTGTCAGACCATGTTGATTCTTCCTGTCATACCATGTTAATCCTTCCTGTCAGACCATGTTAATATGTCCTGTCAGACCATGTTAATCCTTTTTGTCATATGATGTTAATCCTTCCTGTCAGATCATGTTAATCCTTTCCATCATACCATGTTAATCCTTCCTGTCAGACCATGTTAATCCTTTTTGTCATGCCATGTTAATCCTTCTTGGCATATGATGTTAATCCTTCCTGTCATACCATGTTAATACTTCCTGTCAGACCATGTTAATCCTTTCTGTCATACGATGTTAATCCTTCCTTTCAGACCATGTTAATACTTCCTGTCAGACAATGTTAATCCTTCATGTCATACCATGTTAATCCTTCCGGTCATACCATGTTAATTCTTCCTTTGAACCTCAGCTGCGGTCGCCTGACTGTTCTTTTGCCATCTGCCAGTTGTCTGTAGAAAATATCTTTGAGGATGCGACCATCTTCCATGCGCAGACATGGCCAAGCCAGCGTAGGCTTGTGCTGTCTAAGCAGTGTATACATGCTTTGAAGGCCAGCACATGACAGCACCTCGACATTTTGAAGCATTTAATACTATTTGGATATTGCAGCAGTAAATGTTTCAATTGTTTTTTTTTTAATTATTGAGACATCCCACATTATACTGTTGTCTGTGGCTATGTGTTTCTGTGTATCTTATGAATCGTAGCTTTATTTTAGCTAACAGAAGATGGTGATGTGATGCAACATCTACTTCTCTGTATACTTTAATGATGGTCAAAACTTCTTTATTTATGCAGATACAGTCAGTCTGATCTTCTGCCATGTGGTCTGTTGATATATTATAAGTAAATAAATAAGTGGGCTGCTGTAAAACTGGTAAGAAAAGTAACATAAAAATTAAAATGGTATTGAATCAGTTTTACAAATTAGCGTATACAAGAAAAATGGGACATTTCGGGATTCACCCTTCGTCAGCCACAGTTACAACAGGCGACTAAGAAAAATATAGACAGGTCAACAACAAAAAAAGGCAGAGGACACAAACATGCAGAAAAAAATGATGAATGAATACAAAAAATGATATGATACAGAAAGATGAAAAATAATTAAAAAATACAGAACAAGAAAAAATATCAACTCACGAAATACAACAAACAATGAAAATGGAAAATAAAATAACAAGAAAAAGCTTTATCCCTCTGAAGAAATCACTGAAGAGCCTGGGACACAAATCTACACAGAGATCTCATCAAGAAAGGAAGTGACGTAGAAGCATAAAAATACGTAAATAAGATGCAAAATGAAACATTAACAATAAAAAGACAGATTATGAAAAAAATTTTATATGCACATTATGTTTTCTCTGTAAATTATCAATAGCTGTTATGTTGAAGAATAAGTCACAGACAGGCAGAATAATATGTTTTGCAATGTAAATTGTTTGTAGCTTTTATGGTGATGTATGAGGTCATTTGGTTGACGATGATTTCTGTTTTCTTGGCAGGTGTGGTGGGCAGCCTCAGATCTTGGTTGGGTGGTTGGACACTCATATATCACATATGCCCCTCTTTTAAGTGGGTGTACATCTGTCATCTATGAGGTAAGGGAGCATTGTTCATTGTCTTTCATTAATTTTTTATATGCTAATTTGTTTTTTCATTGCTTCTAATTTTTTTTCTTTCTAGTCTGTTGATCATAATCGCTTCTCATTTAGTAGAGTTAAGGGTAGTAAAACTGTGATTGTATCTTTTAACTGAGTTAATAATACAGTATAATAGAATGCCTGGAAGATGTGGCATCAGTTTGTTAAAAGCCTGTACTCCTGGGGGATCTGAAGAGTGATTGATGATGTTAGTATTGCATAAAATAATTACAATAAGTAATACTATAATAAAGACATATAATATGACTTGTTAATAACACATTTGCAGTGTGATTTACTACATAAATTACATACAGTATTGTACTATAAAACAGATTTATAATAGTATTATAAAAAGAAACTAGTATGACTTAACTGTCTCGCCTGGTCCATGGAGTCTTTGAGGACTCAAAGAAAAAAAAAATCACTAAGGTGAAGCTGTACCTGGGGTTGGCAAACCCACTTTGTAAAACACATTTTGATAGAAGCCACCACTGCAACAATGCATGAAGTTATCTGCTGCAGGTCTGCATGGGGGACAACTGCATTAGTGCAGTAAGAGGAGAAGGATTATGACTTATTACATAAAAGATATACAGTTTGATTGACTAAATAAAATGTTTCCTAAGTAAGAGAGAGGCCATATAGATCATAGACCAAAAGCAGACTCATGGGAAAATTCAGAATTTAGTGCCCCCAGTTCATATTGCATCCTAAACTGCTATGGCTACTGTTGATTTATGAAATAAGCACAAGTGCAGTGGAAACAATAAAAAGTAGGATGAGCACGTTTACAAGAAAATGGTTAGGAATGTCACCAGGGTTGGCAGACGTAGCACTGTATTGCAAGAAAACAAAGCTTATACTCCTTTTCAAGTCAGTTGTTGAAGAAAATAAAGCAGGGAAGGCCAGATTAAATAAATAATACACAAAGGTATGTTTCTGGCACTTGTGAGAAATAAAGAAGTAGAAGAACAGAAAAACAACAGAAGTGATAGGCTTACCAGGAATCAAACCCAGGACCTTCCAAATGACACCACAGCATAGCTACAGGAGTGAATCGTTACTATCCTCTCTACCAACTGGACACCACCAAATAGTGCTTCAGATTAAAGATGATGATGTGCGACTCATCAGATAAGGTAGTTTGGACTGTTCAGCCCACACTAAAAATTGGAAGGAAGTAGAAAGTGAATGAAGCCATAGCAACTGCCAGTGAAACTTTCAAGCTAAAGGAGGTGATTAATTACACCCTGACCAGTGAACAGAGACTTGGCCATGGTGATATCTTGTCTGATCTTGTCTTTGATCCACCATCACTGTATATTAGCTTTTGGTGATAACTTGTTGGTGTAAAGCATCCAATAAAGGAATGCTGATATGGTAGTTTAGGAAATCAGAGAATCATAAAATGGTAAGATGGAACAGCAAGCAATACAACAAGTGCAACAAGGCCAGTGGGAAGGAGCTTTGAAGAGATTATTGACACTAAAAAGTAATGTGGCATATGGCTTCTGTAAGACTTAGCTTCATTATCAGATCTATCTATCTATCTATCTATCTATCTATCTATCTATCTATCTATCTATCTATCTATCTATCTATCTATCTATCTATCTATCTATCTATCTATCTATCTATCTATCTATCTATCTATCTATCTATCTATCTAGCTATCTATCTATCTATCTATCTATCTATCTATCTATCTATCTATCTATCTATCTCTGATAATGTTTGTACTTTTCAACATATGTTATGTCATGCTTATAAGTAATTAATGTTAATATGAGTGTGCTATATTATTATTTTACTTTACAACGTTGAATTCCTTGAATTTGATATGTAAAATGCATATGAGAATAAATGAATTCAGTATGAAAGGTGAGAGAAAGGAAGGGCAGAATGTCAGACGGGCCTGCGTGCCCAATTCTCAACCCTTTGAAAATAAAGTTCGTTCGTTCGTTCGTTCGATCTTCTGCCATCAATTGCAGACCTTGTGAAATGGTGAAAATCAGAGCAATCTCAAGTGTCCTCTCTGCCAGTAGAAGCAAACACGGAATTAATACTCATCACACACAAGATGTAGTTTGAAAAATGGTGATCTACATATTGATACAGCAGAGTAGCTAGCTGTTAAAACAGACTTGGCAAGGTTGAAGGCAAACAGCAAAATCAGGCCTAATATTATATACTTCTTAAGAGCAGGACAGTTGGCACACCCCTAATCAACTAATATTAGTTTACCAACTATTATTGATGGTGCAGGCAACTGGGAAATAGCAGCAGACCTAACTGAGCAAAGAATATACTCCAAAGTCAATAGATAGTCTCAAAGATGACAAAATTAATGCTGCACACATCATCACACCAAGTTATAATGATTGAGCTGAGACTGTCATTGTAAAGGAGGAGCATTACAACAGTATGATATAGAGACAACTTATGAAATGGCAAAAACTTCTATAAAAGCCACATTCGCCCAAATGAAAAAGAGAGCACCCAGGCCATTTAAAAAATCATGCATATCGTCAGTTATTTAGGCTAGACCAGGTCACCATTTGTTGGCTACGCACTGGAGACAACATCTTTACCACAAGTACAGAATTGGTGCAACAGACATCTGCACCTGCAGCACCAGCCTAATGACAGCCGAACACCTGCTGCAGTCCTGCCCAACATACTGCAATGAACGGAGTAGCATATGGCAACAGCCTACTTCACTCCACGAAAAACTGTTTCTGGTCATGGAGTTGAGACATGAGAGATTTACAGCCAAAGTCATAGCTGTAGAAGTAGGCACAAGAGTCTTCTTCTTCTTCTTCTTCTCGTTCGCTGTTGTTTAGAAATGTCTACACAAGAAGTCCGGTTTTCTGGATGTATGTTGCTGTGGTTGAAAGTTCTTCAAGACTCCCAAACAGCTTTGTGTGGATGTGCGTCTCTGTGGGCCAATGTTCAGTTCGCAATTGACTAAGCATGTGGCAGTCTTGCAGGATGTGTTCGGCTGTCTGTGCTGCCTGTCCACACGTACATAGGGGTGATGGGACCAATCTCAGTCTGTATAAGTGACTGTTCAGTCTGTTGTGTCCTGTTCTCATACGGAACAGGATCACCTGTTTTGCTCGATCAAGATATTGATAGTTGTCTCTTTGTTGATCAATTTTCCTGATGGCCTTGATAAGGGTCTTCTTTTCCTGGAATGTGATTGTTTGTTCTTTTGTTCCTGTGTTGCTCCCTCTTTTGCTAACATATCTGCTCTCTCATTTCCTGGTATGCCACAGTGTGATGGTATCCACTGTAGCACTACCCTTCTTTTGATATTTACTTCGCATAGGACTTTGTTTAATTCTGGCAGTTTATCACTGTTGAGGGCTTGCAGAACTGACATTGCATCGGTAAGGAATACAACCTGCTGACATTGGCTTATTGTGTTATTTATTATTCCTGCAGCAATGCTTATGGCCTGTACTTCAGCAGCATAGTTTGAACAGAATATTCCAGTAGGTGAACAGGTGGATTCATTTTCTTTGTCTGGATAGACCACATAAACTCCTGCGCCTCCGTTCTTCACTGCTCTGGTTGCAGATCCATCAGTATATACTTGGATCCATGCTTCTCTGGGGTATAGTTCTTCAATCATGTCACATGCTGCTATTTTCCTTTGGAGAGTATTTAGCTCTCCCATGGGGCAGGTGGTAGTTATGGAGGTCTTAATACTGAAATTTTGATGTTGTTCCCATGGGGTTGGGAGGAGTGTGGGAGTTATTTCCTTAGTGATGTCTGGTAGTTCATCCTTGTATGTTCTAATTAGTTTTTTGGACCGATGCACAAAACTGCTTCTCTTCAACCTCCCACTGGCTAAATCTCCAAATCTAGTTTTCATTGGATGTGCGGGCATGTTCTTGTACTTTTCTGCTTGGATCAGGGTCTTAGTGTCTCGTCTGTATAATAAAGGTGGAATGCCTGTGATTTTTTCCATTTCATTTATTGGTGTGGTCTTCATGGCACCCGTGATCAACCTAAGCGCTTGATTTTGTACTTTATCTAAGGCTTGTAGATGTGATTTTGGCTGCTGTAGACCATGCTGCTGATCCGTACTCTAATATAGGTCTTATTGCACCTGTATACACTTTCTTTAGTGTTGTTTCGTTAGCTCCCCAACTTGATCCAGCTATTTTCCTCGTATGGAAAGTTTTCTTCTCGCTTTAGCCTCTGTTCTCTCGATGTGGTGCCTCCATGTCATTCTCTTATCTAATGTAATGCCCAAGTACACCGGTTCCTCATCTGTTTGGACATGTATATTTCCAAGTCGTAATCTCTCCTGCTTTGTCTTTGTTGGAGAGCGTGAAAAGTGTTGTTGATGATTTTTCAGCGTTGATCTGCACCATCCATTTCTCTGCCCATGCTGCTATGTTGTCTGCTGCCCTTTGTATTCGCTTATTAGCGATAGTTAGATGTTCTTCTACACACCACACCACCAAGTCGTCAGCGTATAGGGCAGCTCTCACACCTTGTGGCAGATCGTGGATGAGGTCATTGATGAATACAAGGAACAGGGTGGGAGACAATACTGAGCCTTGAGGAACTCCATGTTTTAGGAGGATTTTCTTGCTGTTGTGACCTTCCATAGTGACTCTTGCTTTCCGATTGTGTAGGAACGACTGGATCCATTTTCTCATATTACCCTTGATTCCGTTCCTTTGCAGTTTTACTATTAACCCGTCTTTCCATACTTTGTCAAAAGCTTTTTGGAGATCTATCCATAGGGTAAAGACTTTTCTCTTTTCTTGGAAGGCATCTTCAACGATCTGTGACAGGTATGTGATTTGGTCTTCTGTGCTGCTGCACTCTCTAAACCCTGCTTGTTCTGGCACTAAAATTTTCTCGGATTCCAAGTACCATTTCAATCTTCTGTTGATCATCCTCTCCATTGTCTTACATACACAGCTTGTTAGGCTTATTGGTCTGTAGCTGGTGGCCTTCCTGTTGTCTTTTCCTTTCTTTATGATGGGACACATGAGCGCCTCTCTCCATATCTGTGGCACACTGCCTGTCATCCAACTGTAGTTGTATATTTGCAACAGTTTGCTCATTGCTGTATATCCTAGGTGTTTTAGCATTTCGTTGGTTATACCATCCGGGCCTGGTGATTTCCTGTCTTTAAGTTTCCACACGGCTGTTTTTAACTCGTCCATATTGAAAGGTTTGGACATAACGTCCGGACTGTTTCCATTAGTTCTAGTGTGGATTATTTCTTGACGAATGTCTCGTTGTCTGCGTAAATTGACGGAGATGTTACTTTCATTTCTGTAGGATTCCGCAAATATGTCTGCTGCTTGTTTGCCGGTATATATAGTTTCCCCTGCATCGTCTAGTGTAATGGTTTGTCGTTGAGAATTGTTATCGTCATTCAATTGTTTAGTGAGTTTCCACAACTTTCTCCCTTCCTTTTCAAGGTTTAGTTTATATGTTTTTTTCCCTCCAGCTTCTCCTCTGGGCTTCTAGCTTTCCTTTAATGAATTTTGCTTTTGCCTTTTGTAGCATGATATGGTTCTGTTGGGATGGTTGTACCTCTGCAGTGTGCCTTGCTTCATTCATATCTTCATGTAGGTTTTGTAGTGTGTTGGACCAATATGGTACATAGTTCTTCCTCGCTCCTCTCGGTATTGTCTCCTTTGCTGCCTTGAGTACTCCATTATTAAAATCCCAGATGACTCTGTTAATGTCTCTGTCTAGTACCTTAATATCTTTTGTAAGCAGATTTGCTCTGTGTTGATAAATGGACCAATTTGCTTTTTTATAATTCCATCTTGGCTGACTTGGACTTGTATTAATTGTTCTATTAATTTTGATGAATACAGGACGATGATCACTTCCACCGAGTTGTTCTCCTATTTCCCTTTCCACTATCCCAGCCAAATCAGGTGTGCAGAATGCCAGGTCTGGAGTAGAGGTGCTATGCCATCTTCTGGAGTAAAAGGTTGGAGGATCATTAGGGTTTGTTTAGACGGGTTAGGTTATTGTCGTCTTGCCAGTTTTCTATCTCTTCGCCCCTTCTATCTAGCTGGTTGTATCCCCAGCTTGGGAATGGCTGTTGAAGTCTCCCACCGCTATGAAGTTGCCAATGGGGACATCTATGCTAGTCATGTTCAGTGGTATGTCATTGGGGCAGTAGAAGTTTAGGAGATCCAGTTCCAGAGTGTTATGTTTTTTAGATGGATTACTTGGTATTCTGCAACCTTCTTTATATGTCTTGGACTCTATAGCGTTGAGGTTATACCTTATCAGGGTTATTATGCCACCCTTCTTCCGATCGTTTCTGTCAACTCTGAAAGCATTGATAGCCCCTGTATCTTAATTTGTTTGCCCTTCAGTGTAGGGTGGGTGTCTCTGTATGCAGCATATGCTAATTTCATTCCCGAAATAGGGTATTGGTTCTAGTTCACAGAAGTCTTTTTTGTTTGTTGACTCCCTCTGCATTCCAAGTGGCAATTACATTCAGAGGGGGGCCGTCGTCTTTATCTGGTTGGACCCAGTTTTACTTTCTCCTTCCGCCTCCTGGCTCCATTTTGCGTGACTAAGGAGACCGTCCAGGTAGCTTGAGGGTGGATTCTATCTGTCGAGGGCATCAGAAATCTCGGAGGCAGCGCTTTGACCTGAGCCCATGTGATTGCGGTGACTTAAATGAATCACAGGGCGAGGCAGGTCATAACGAATCAAGTTATGATATTTGGACAGTCTGTTGTGTAGACATAATTAAACCAAAGCGGGTATTTCATCGGTAACCTAGAATGGTTTGCTGAGAGAGTGCGCCTACCTGGCGCTGGTAACAGAGTCTGCGACTTCAGCACCTGTTTTCTTAAGCAGAGTTGGCTCATTTTGAGCCTCCCCCTCAATGCTAGGGGGGATTTAGACATATTTTTGCCCTTTACCTTATCGTATGAGACTTCGTCCCATCCTAAGCCTCCTTCCTGTGGGTATAGATTAATAACCTCATATAACCCTTCCGTGCGTCAAGAGAATTACTGGGTATAACAGGGATCCAACTACACGTAGTAGCGTGGAGAGGAGTGACTTTCGGGCAGGATGTATGCTAAGAGACTTGGTTGGAAGGGTTCTAGTCTAAAATTGGAGGCGAATCACGTGCCCCAATCTTGGACCGCCGGGCACAAGAGAGTTATTCGTGGTCATCCTTCTTGTATTATCAGATCTATGGCCTGTCTGCGAAAGACTGGGCTGAGGGCGACCAGAAGAACTAGACAAGGGTAATATAGTATCTTGCAATTACTTCCAAAGACTCCGATTTGTACTTATAGGGGAAGATCCGGCATGGCTTTGCCATTGTGGATGAATTGAAGTCAGAGACAATTTAGTCTCTCCCTAGCAGTATCAAAATTACTGTGTATACTTTTGTAATGGCCTCAGACCCTAAGGCAGATACTAGTGAGACATGAACCTTGGAGATCTTGGAAAAAGTATGACCTAGTTTCTTAGGGTGAAAGAAATCAACAAGTTTAGTGATGCTGTGTTCAATACTTCGATCAGTCTCACTCCGAGAAAAAGTTATCACTACGAAGATTTTTCACTTTCGCTAATCGATGTGGGTAGCGAAGCAACGTTGTCACCTCCTGCCGCCTTTCTCTTTTATTTTTTTCAAGTATAAAGCGATAGTGATGAGACATGTTTGGTTTTTAGATAAACAAGCTTTGGCGAGAAATATCATTGATTTTGAGTATTCTCTCAGGGAGTAAAACAGTAACTTTCTTGTAATTGAGAATATGCAAGTATATGCCTTACACTGTTTTAACTTCTACTTCGATGGTATATATACATCTGATAACCATCTAACATTTCACAATTGAGTAGGTCAATGTATTATACAACATTGTTGAATTAGTGTTTGCTTTGCGCTGAGCTATGCTAAATTATACAAAAACAATCCATCTTTAACATGGCAATTGCGCGTCACTAAAAACACAAATCCACCTATCATTATGCGAGCTGGATTTCAGAAGACCAATCGAACCCAGACAAGTATATTCTTAAGGTAAATATTATTGACTCGAAGATGAGTAAAAAGAATCAGGAAGAGTGATTAATGTTCCCGTATACAGACGTACTGAGATAACTTGACTCATCACCTAGTATTACAATCCACGTGGAGCAAGCTTCCGTTGTTTCCTAGAACCCAAGAGTAGAAAGGAACAATAGACGGACATTGCCAACAGAACGTTACAAGTTGGTAGAAGAATAGAAAGCGAGAATAGATGTGAAGAAAATGTAGTTATTTAATAATGTACAAATTGAGGTATCTAGAACTAAGAGAAACATTAATGGGCATTCTTATAAATAGCCTTACGAGGTTATGAGTTGGCGAATGATTTGACAGCTAGATAATTGTTATAAATAAATGGACTGAGAATGGCCTAATGAATTCCGAAGTAGGGAACTGAAGGGAGAAGAAAAAAGAATTGTGTGACTTCAAAACTAATTTAATACATTGGAAGCTTATAGTTAGAGGTGCTGATTATTCTGAACTAAACATTTGAATGGGGCTTAGGCAACTTCATCATTTAAATACTAAAACTGACGATAAGAACAATCTCAGTGTGACAGCGCACGAGTGAGAAATCCTTGTGTGCATCAATCATGCGGTGACAGGAATGCAGCAATGGAATGGCTGGCTCATCGCTTCTGATAAAGGATAGTGCAGTAATTAGTTGGTGTCGCGTGGCTGTCTACGGAGAGACAAGACCACCTAGTGACTAGGCAAGATCAGAGGAAGAAGAGTAAGACTTAGAAGCCATTAGAAATTTGGCTTAAATCCTGTTTTTGAGTACATAATTATGTTCTTTAATATCTGCGTAAAGGAGGTAAAGGATCCCTTTTTACACGCCCATGTGATGGCATAATTGGTGGAATAGTGGTGTTAGGACCCATATTTTTCTTGACCGTCAGCACACTAGGGGTGATTGGTCAGCATCACACGCTGTCCTCCTTAACTTCCCATAAGATGCCTCTAGGTTAACCACAAGATAGAGGGCGGTCGACCCAGGGAGTTGGTTTGCGGCAAAAAATAAAAATAAAAAACCCACGTCATCTGGATCGACCATAGGACCATATCAGGAGCCTAGGAAGCCGATGGTCACCTAACCGACTATGGCTACTATCTGCTCCTTTAATTATGAAGGGTTGTGTTCTATTCAGTGATTTTTGTTCTAAGAACAGTTAGAGCTAAACAGAATAGTACACAAAACAAATATTCAACTGTTTATTGGTTGCTGAGGAGCTATTTTTTTCTCAACTGAGAGTAATGTATACAACCATAACTGATCCCGTGCTCTATTAAACCGGAGGAGCAAACCCGTTGGCGATCGATGAGCTCAGCTGCCAGATCCCAGCGAGCATTCTTTCGCGAGATTTGGAAATAGGCTATGGGCGAGCATCACTTGAAAGTCCAAGGCAACATGTGAGAGTTGTGACCGTTTACACACAAGTCGGCCCCGTGGAGGCGACCGAGATTTCTGTTGCGAGAGATATTGGCGTACTTAAGGCTTACACAGCTTAAATATAGCCATATTCCTTTTATGTCATAGTTTTTATGTTGTCTGTGTGTAGTAATAGAAGAGACATGTGTCCCGTCAACCAGTGTAGTGATGTGTCCCAGTCAATAGGCCTACAAGTGTATCCCAGTCCCGCTTGCAGACCCATATAGAACATCGGATCTTAACTGCAGGATGGTTGGCAGATGTCTGCTTACGTTCAATGGGAGCATCAATAATGTACAAGCCACGTGACACATCGTTATAGGAAGTTGTTTTATACATCAAAGAGCTTTACTAGGGATCCAGACCATCCACATAGTATACTACAAGCCATGAAGTCCGCTGGCAGGACAACATTAGACAATTTTGAAGGACCGTAGGACTAAATGGAACCAGGCTCAGGACAGAAGACATACTGATAGCAATGAGCTAACTGGCGCTCTCTCCTCTGCTTCCAAACGCTCTACTACCTCGAACATGAGTAGAAGGGGAGACTACTAAGTAAGTAAGTAAAAGGATGTAGTGAGCATATTTCTGTGTGACATAGTGTGTGTGTCCAGCCAAGTGACAAGTGTATGTGCTTAAGTCATATCTAACAGATTACTGTATTGTATTTGCTTACATCAGATGGTTACATCAAATTACAATGAGGAGTTGTTTTACATCAAATAGCTTACACAGAGCCAACTCCATTTAGGGTATAATACTAATCCCTGTGAAATATATCAAGCCATTAGACATATTACTTACCTCATGGTAGATTAATCTTACTGTACTACTACTATAGTCCATTAACTACTGCAACCTGTGGGGTGTAGAGTTAAGCTCATCTGTAGAGGGCACCAAGCTATCCTATCAGCGTGTCTTCTATCCTCGTGACACACTGGTTCCAGGCCAGTCAAACGATCAATCCTTGAGTGAATCCATGTCGGATTTCCCTTTCCTCTCCATGCACCTACTTCCCTGGGCCACATCTCTTCGATTAGTAGAGGCTTGATCCCTGTATCGTGAGGATTTCCCATATTCTGTCATGGTAGCGTCAGATTCATTCATCCCATTCTGCAGACATTGTGTACGGGGCATCAATGTATAGCTTGTCACTAATACTCCACACTAATTCGTAGGCTCTCATGACATGTAGACAGATCAGTTTGAAATATGTTACCAGCAGTAATCCCCTTATCCTCATCCGAAGTGCCTTTTCTCCCATTAACAACGATGGACAGCTGATGGCGCATTTCCTATCTCCATAGAGCTTTTCCAGGAATGGTATTGTGATGGCTCAATGAAGCTTTTCAATAAGCCTCAGATGTTGAGCATCTTTGAAGACAAATATTCAGCATTACATTTTATCGGTAACTCCAGACAGTCACATCCAATGATGGTCCTATCTTTGAGCTAGTTGAGGATAGATCCATCACAGACTCAGACGTCTCACGGATCCAAGGCGAGTCTACTTACTGTAGCATTGTGCAGTAGCTGGTGGTCACCCTATAAGAATGACTCCAGATATCCGTCATTACGATTTGTATCTGATTATATTATATTGATGCTCTGCTATTAACGTTTGTAGACCCCAAAAGCATTTTTAAATTAGCACACACCCTCAATTAGCGAGCGCGATTTTGAGTAGCGTGTATCTTGACCATACTGTACACTGGTATGTAGGGCTCAAAGAATTGATGGCAAGGAAGGAAAAAATGGTGGAAAAACTGCAATAAAATGATGTCATGGTGTTAAACACAAGTAAAACTCGTGAGAAGACATAGCATCAGGTGAGAAAGTGTCTCCTAAGCTTTCGAACAAAAGATGCATCATCTTCCAACTAATCCAGATTCCTTATGTGAGAGCTTGCCAGGACATGCTCACCGGCGACTGCCATCTGTTCCTATTTTATGCGGAGTGAGCGCTGCGCCATATGTGAGATTTGGTGTGGGAGTTATCCTGGAGCACAATTTTGAGAGATCTTGTACATACGAATAATGAAGTTGCCATCTATCAACGAGCACAATCTCTTGATTATTGACCACTTTGATACTACATTCTGGACAAAACATGGTAGCGTGAGTACTCACCATGTTAAGAAGAGACACAAAAAAAAAACAAAAAGAAATGACCGCTAGAGAGGAGTCGAAGGACAAAAGTAATGTCAGAATCTAATCAGCTTCAATACCTCTTTGTGAGCTATCCCCAATGGAGCTATGAGGCTCCTTCAAATAATAGACGGGTAGATATATATGAAGGAGTCTTAGTGATGTCGAAGTGCTAGATAGACTGGTATTTGAACTATGAGCTAAGTGGTCCTAAGGCATCTTTTAAGGTTAGGGGGACTGACCGGAGTTCCCCTTTCTTTCTCAATTGCCTTTTCCCTATCCCTAAAGTCTGAGCAGTAAAGCCAGGTAACCCAGTTTAATAGCTATTTGTAGACCAGGGGGAAGTCACCATGGTTCACCCTACCCTGCACCTTTGCTATAAGTGAGGCAGTGGCTTCATATACAACTCTGTCCATTTGGAATGCCTCGAAATTACTGAAATAGTAAAGATGTGAGCGGGTCTCCAAGATAGTTGAAGAAAAATAAAATATTTACAAATACAAGAACAAGAGAGAAGACCACCAGAGACAGCAAATGTGAATGTCCTGAGGCAGAAAATGATCTAGATGTTAATACAGAAATTCCAGCGCTGCATAAGAAGGGTCAATTCATACACCAGCAGGTGCAAAGGTGTATATCTAGAAGTGCGCCGAAGCTCTTTACGTGTAGCTTTGAGGGAGGCACAGCCATTAAAGCCTAGACCTAGGCTAGATTGAGGTGTGAGAGACCAAGACCCTGAGCTAGCAGTACAGGGAAGGCCGCCTAATGAACCACGTCTTATTATTATCTAATAACAGTCATGGAAAACTGGAGTGGATGCAACCAGACCAAGCGAGTGAATGGAAGGGCAGTCCAAAGAGCGAGGATACAGTATAAGTTGTATGGACTACAATTGCCCAAGAATGCGAGAAGATCGATGCAGATATGCAGATGGACATTGGCCGACGCTAAACTAACTCATTCTCTGTCAACGACATCCCAGCAACAATGATTAGGCAGGATAGTTATACAGAGAATTACAATAAGCAGATAGAAGCCACAAAGGCTGAGGCCTTAGAACGAAGCATAATCTTAGAGAAGAACAGAAGATCATGTAGACGATCATATGGTGATGTGCAACCCTCAGGAACAATCCTAGATCAGCTAGTGGCTCAGGCAACTTGGAACAGACAGTACACGCTGTACACATATCCATTGACGTTGATTTTGTGAGAACAGGTTTTTTTGACAGTATACATAGACCCACAGTTTATGGAAACGGACTGGAGGTCTAATGCAAGAGATTATCAACAGCTGCATGAGTGTTCAAGGCATAAAAACAGCCTCTATGGTTCCTAGCGTTACGTTTAATCGTTGGGCAGAGCAATCTAACTCTTTGATCATGAAATTCTCTAAAAGACACTCTGCCAGTTGGATGCTCAAACTAAAGTAGAAGTGAGTCAAATGTGAAAAAAAGTAAATACAGAGACATGGAAGATTTTGTATATGTTTATTTCTTCCTTACTTAAAGATAGTGTTTTGTTCATTTTCCAGGACCCAGATGGAGAGTATGCAAGGCCTTATTTACCTCTAGACAAGTGAGTGATGGTGATTATTATTTACTTCAAAATACTGTCATTATCATCTTATCATTATTCATTGGCATCTGTGTTGCCGGGGCCTGAAAGGGGAGCAAAGATGAGTACATTATGTCCTTCCATAAATGTCGTAAAAGGTGACTAAGGAGGGTTGGGCATGAGGGAGGTTGCCCCATCCTGTAGAAATTTAAAAACCACAAAAGTCTCAACAAAGAACATGGACAGGTCAGCTGACAGGAAGACATGGCATAAGTTTGTTAAAGGCCTGTAATCATTATCAAAGGGGAAACGAAAGGGCCTCTCAAGTTATGAACTGGATAGCACTGAAGAACTTAGTATGACAATATGTCACTGGGTAAGACTATATTACAGGATTTCGTAACCTGTGGTCCATGGACCCCTAGGGGGTCTGTGAATGGATTCTAAAGGTCCATGTACATACTTATAAATTTAAAGCATACAGTTTTTAAAAATTATGCTCGTATGTACATTTTATTCTGAGATGGGTAGCCTTCATTGGAGAATCAAAGGGGTCCATAGCTTTCATCTGACAATAAAAGGGGTCCATAGCTTTCATTGGACAATCAAAGGGGTCCATAGCTTTCATTGGACAATCAAAGGGGTCCTTAGCTTTCATTGGACAATCAAAGGGATCCATAGCTTTCATCGGAAATCAAAGGGATCCATAGCTTTCATCGGAAATCAAAGGGGTCCACAGCTTTCATCAGACCATCAAAGGGGTCCATAGCTTTTATTGGACAATCAGAGGGGTCTGTGGCATAAAAAAAGATTGAGAAACCCTGCTGTATAGGTCCGTTATCCGGCTATATAACTGGGTAGGACCATATAGAGCTGGACAGGACTCTAGTTCTTTATTCCGTTCAAGGGAAAGAGTAGACATGGAAAGGCCTTAAGTAGTTGGCATATGACAGGACTTGGCATGCATTTGTTGAAGGCCTATGCTCCTTAGGTAGTTGAAGGGCAATGAATGAACGAATTAGTGCACTCCTGAAAATCTCTCTTATTCTTTAATTGGACCAAATATCCTTCCTTGCAGTCTGCTGATATTTCTTCTCACTCTCAGGGTGTACTGAATAATTTGTATAATGTCCTGTAGAGGTGTCAGTGCCGGCTTTAATGGCCTCTGGTGGAAAGCCATCTAGGCCCGCTGCTTTTCCATCTCATAGAAGTGTTATGGCTTGCTTTATTTGATCCTTATATGGTTTTTCACGGTTAACTTTTAATTCCTTTTTTTGCTGGCTGGATGTGTGGAATATCGTATGGAGCTAGTCTCTTTAGAAGTTCCCTGAAACGTTCAGTCTATCTCATCATGTGCTTGTTTATGTTGCTAACCAGAATTTTCATGCCATCAAGAAAGTAAGCAGAAATTGTTAGTTACTTGTCATAAGGGGCTTTAATAGGAAAGAGATATAGATCATGGGTAGAACACAATGGTAAAGACTGCAACCACTTTGGGAAACACATTCTAGAATTATGTGCAGAACATTCACCAACAGATTCTACAGAAATAAGAGAAAATCTCATGTGCAAGGGCTACAAATGGAACAAGTCCAGATGAGGTGTCACATAAATTTTGCCCTAAAACTTGTATCAGAGAGGAATAAGAGATGCTAAGATGATCCCAGTGTGAACGGTGGTTTGGTTTTAGAAAAGTAAGTGAGTGTAGATAAATGGTTTGGAAAAAATGAATGGAGTTGTTAAAAGACTGTTCGTCTTTGTTGAAGGAAAGTGATATGTATGGAGGAGTGCTTTGGGCAAAGGGAGGAAACTCCGTGGTTTCCACTTGGAAGATGTAGTAGTTATTGTTAGAGTTAAGCATATTAAGTGAGTCCAAAATTGTGGTGGGACAAATTTGCAGGTAAAGTTTTTGTAATAAGAATTGAAGAGAAGTGTATGGTTTTGAGTCTAATCATCAAAGGGAGATAACTTGGAATTACGTCCCTTGTAAGTTTTGGTGGGTGAGCAAGAAAAAAATATGCACGAGAAAGTTGTGGTAGGATGAAAACATTTTTAGGAGTGAACGGAAAAATGTTAGAACGGAAAAAAAAGAGAGTTAGATTTGGAACGCGCTGAGCGTGAGTTAGCAAGTGTGTGCTAGAGAGATGGTAGTTTGGAAGTTCATTAGTGAGCGAGGTTTTTGATATTCATGTCTCTGGAAAACAAGCCATTTTGATGTGGTTGGCTACTGTGGTTACAGACACGCCATAACAAGAGTTACGTTATCAAGTTGTCAAGGTTTTGTGTTTTTCAAGACAGCAGGTATGATTGCAGTTTATATTGAAGATAGATTTTTGTTAGATAAAACAGAGACTGACGTAGTGATCAGGTAAACTGCTAGAAAAGCAACATCCCTTGCAGTGTAGGCCAGTCTTCTAGCAAGATACACCAGAAGGTCACTAAGTGAAAAGTTATAAAGATAAACTAACTTTCTTAGAAGATCACCCAGGTGACATAGCAGTGGAGAAATTAGACGAGAGCAGATCAGTGACAGATATGTACAAGAATATGATTTTCGGATGTTCGCTGAATTGAGAAAATGTATGAATGGTAATTATATCAATTTGAAATGTATAAATCTATGAGATAAATTCGCAAAAGAGAGAAGCGGATTCTATTTTATGTAAATAAAACTTTGAAGTTCGTTTTACTGCTGTTGGAGTACAGTGTGTCAACAGAGTTAGAAACCATCAACCATCTGTACGTCTTGTCTAACAGTGCATTTCATCACTTGTTTACAGCAGAGTGTTTACATTGTCTGCTCACACATGCTGACCACTGGTTAGGGCAGTGATCTGAACCTCTAACATCAACACTATACGAACACTATAAAGAAAATGCAAACCTTAACCCACACAATCACGGCCACACCAGATACCACCCAGATGTCTCCAAATACTGTCCTGTTGCTACTTATGGTATGTACTCGAGTATAAGTCGATCCGATTATAAGTCAATCCCTAGACTTGAGAACTTAAAAATCATCCAAAATTAAAGACCAAATTATAAGTAGAATATTATGAATTTTTTGACGATTCAGTATTCCCGCATTGCATTAAAATTTCCTTGGCTTTCTGAAAATTTTGTTCACTTTCACCTTAACCCTTTCCTGTTTAAAATGCTTTAAATTGCCCCATTGATATGTCAGGTCCACATGAGAATAAATGAATTCAGTATAAAAGATGAGAGAAAGGAAGGGCAGAATGTCAGACGGGCCTGTGTGCCCAATTCTCAACCCATGAAAATAAAGTTCGTTCATCCAGAAAGTCTGATTACTGTTGTCAGTCATTGCTTAGTAGCAACAAGATCTTGGTATTTAGCGAGATCTAAGTTATAAATAGATTTCCATTACCTGAAAATACTTCCACGTTTCTGATTTTTTTTAAAAAGAGGTGATCGATAATGTGATTTTTAAATATTTCTTAGCCAAGGCTTTCCGGGCAGTCGAATATTTGCCTTGGGATCTGAGAAGTGATTTGTTATTTGATCAGGATGCTTACCATGCGGCTGAATCAGAATGTGGATTTTGAATAAGGGCCCGATTTAGACTGACAGTGATGCTCACAAAATTGAATCTAGTGAAAGAAGTAATGGTATTGCTGATAGATAGGCCTTTCGTTATACCCAGGGCGTATGGCGCACCATGGTGATATATGCCACATTTGAGAAAGATGACACCTTGGTGGACAGATGAGGTTAAAGAGAAAATAAGAGAGAAGAGTAAGGCATAGAAACAATACTTGGGAAAAACACAGCAGGAAAAACAGAGAAATATAGAGAATATTTGATACAAAGAACAAGGTGCTAGCAGCAAAACAGAAGTCCTGGGAAGAATTTGGAGAAAAGCTAGAAATGATGCGCAAGAAAACCAGAAATTGTTCTATAAGACCCTAAAGAATATCTTCTTCTTCCGTCCTTAGCCAACGACCGGCAAAGCAGTCAGTGGCCATTACGCCTAGTGGCGTCTTAAGGGCAACAGCGAATAGATTTTCTCTGCCGTTGTTCCCATCACACCTAATGGCGTCTTTAGGGCAATGACAAATCAATCCGTTTGTTGTTGTTTCCGTAATCAAAGTGACTGGCAAACGGGTGATCAGCCCGTTGGGCCTAAAGAATATGAGGAAGGAAAAACAGTGCCCTCTTAAATTTATGAAGGACAAGCAAGGCAAATTGCTTACTGTCCCAAAGGAAGTAATGGAAAGATGGAAAGAATATTTTTCAGAACTCCTGGATGGTGAGCAAGGTCAAACATCAGAAATGATAACCACTGGCACAGAAGGGGAAACCAATGGTGATGAAGATGACATAAAGATGGAAGAACTGAAGGCAGCACTGGAGAAAATCAAGATGGGCAAAGCTGCAGGACATGATGGCATAACACCAGAAATGGTTAAGTACATGGGAGCAGCAGGTGACCTATTACTCCTAAGGGTCCTACGGGCAGCTTGGTGCAACAAGACCATACCAAAGGATTGGGAGATTGCCATAATAACACCGATTTTCAAAAAGAGTGACAACCGACAATGTGGAAACCATAGAAGCATATCCCTTCTCAATGCCCCTGGTAAAATCTACTCTAGAATCCTATCCTCCACTCCTTCATGCGCTCAGGTAGTCTGCATCCCCCCAGATCTACCCCTCTCTGAGGAAGAGCACTCTGTTCTTAGTAAGGGCTTAAAATTTGTTCCTCTTCGTCCGACCCTAGACCAATACAATCTCCTCCAGGATGTTCATCGGTTTCACCGTCGCATGAGGCTGAAGCTCCATTTTAGAGAGGAAGACAGCACTCCGCAGTCTCAGGCTGAATCCGACATCTTTGCACGCTTTTCTGACTCTACTAAACCTCCCTTTACACCTAAACCTGGAGCCTCTCATGCCCTGGACCTGTATATCAAGAACACCATCCATGACATTCAGCAGCTCCGCCCTCGTAGATTGCATTATTCCAATCTCACTTCGGCAGAGTCTAGTGCTCTCTCCCTTCTTCGCCGTAGAGACGACATTGTCATCAAACCGGCTGACAAGGGAGGAGCCATTGTCGTCTGGCAGAAAGACTTGTACCTAAGTGAAGGTAAAAACCAGTTGACCAATGGCTCTTTTTACAGGTCTAGGACCAGCGATGCGACTGTCTCTAACAATCGCATTGTACACAACACCATTAAACAGCTTATCAATAGTAATGATCTTCCTCCCGGGGCATCTTGTCTTAGGATTCATGACAGCTCTTTGGGCAAGCCTGTATTCTACATGCTCCCCAAAATTCACAAGATCGAAAACCCTGGAAGACCTATTGTCTCAGCCTGTTCTTGTCCTACTGAACACATTTCTGACTTCCTCGACAGCATTTTCCAGCCTATCGTTGAGAGTCTTCCCTCCTTCATCAAAGACACCAATCACGCTCTTACTACTTTCTCCTCTATCCGACTCCCAGCAGACCGCTCCTACCGTCTTTTCTTGCTAGACGTCTGCTCTCTGTATACCTCTATTCCCCACTCTGATGGTCTCCGAGCTCTTCGGTTTTTTCTGGATCAGCGCACTTGTCCTTCTATATCCACTGACACCCTTCTCCGTCTTGCTGAACTGGTCCTTAACCTGAATTCCTTTGAATTCAATGGTCAATTTTTTGACCAAATTAGTGGTGTTGCCATGGGAACGAAGATGGGTCCCAGCTATGCCTGTCTATTCATGGGCCACTTGGAGCATCAGATATGGCAACAATACTCCGGTCCTTTCCCTGGGTTTTACCGCAGATATATCGATGATGGCATAGGTCTCACAGATATGTCTGAGACTGATTTACACCGCTTCATCGACTTTGTGAACCACTTTCACCCCACCATTAAGTTCACCTCCCTCGTCTCCACAGTTTCTGTCAACTTCCTTGACATTACTATTTCTATCACGCCCTCCGGCCTTAATACCTCAGTATACTACAAGCCGACAGATGCCCACAGCTACCTCCTGTATACCTCTTCTCATCCTCGGGCCTGTCGTGACTCCCTTCCTTTTTCACAACTTCTCCGCCTCCGCCGTTTATGCCAAGACGACGATGACTTCCACTTACGAGCAAATGAGATGTTGGATTTCTTCCGTAACAGACTTTATCCAGAACATGTTTTCACCTCTGCTCTGCAACGTGTGCTCCCCATCTCTCGTCAGGAGGCCCTCATACCTCACCATAAATCCACTTCGGATAGAGTCAAATTAATCTTGACCCATCACCCTCATAGTACTATTGTCAAACAGATCCTTTTCCGCCACCTCCCTATCCTCCAAGCAGAGCCTGTGACCCAAGAAGTATTCAGTGAAGCACCTTTGGTGGCATATAGACGTGACAAGAACTTGAAGGATCTTCTTGTTCACAGCCGTCTCCCAAAGGAGAATGCCACTCACTTTGGCACACTACCCTGTGGTCGGACAAGATGCAACACGTGCAAGTATGTCACCTCAACCCAGAAGGTGTCCTTTCCTAAGGCTACGTACACCATCACTAGTAGCTTCACGTGTGAATCGCGCAATGTCATTTATACGATCATATGTAAACGTTGCTGCAAAACTTATATTGGCCAAACAGGCAAACGACTTGGGGACAGATTCAGCCAGCACTTAAATGACATCGCTCAGCAAAAGTCCACACCAGTTGCCATACACTTCAATGGTCCTGACCACCATGGTCCCATCGACATCCAGGTCACAGCGATCCGATCCTGCTCCTCTGACACTGCCAGCCGAGAACAGCTTGAGAACCGTCTTATACACCGCATGGGGTGTCTAAAACCAGCCGGTCTCAACACTTTTCACACCTTTGTCTGAGGTCACCCTTTCCTCTCTTGCTCTATTTGACTCTTTCCACTCTTATCCTATTCTTCTATTTTTTAATTTCATATTTATTTATCTCCCACTCATTCTGTCCTCTTCTATTTCCAGTCCCCACTTTTATCCCGTTGGGTAGTTTATTGTCCGGTTTTGTTTTTTAGTTTTTCAGTATGTATTGTGTACACCCGGCGGCGGAAGTCGCTTTCTGTTCAGCCACGCGCTCTTCAACAGACAGCGAATTTCGGTTCTTGCCTTCAGGGAAGTACCCAGTTTTTATTTTATTATTTTATTAAGTTTTTTATGTGTCCTATCTAGACTTCACTTTCTTTCCTTTCCTGACGAAGGCCTTGTGGCCGTAACGTAGACTATTTTCTTTGTCTTTTGTCCTCGTAAGACGAATCACCTTTTTTCGATTTTTTTTTCAAACCCACCCTCTAGAATCCTGGAGCAGAGACTCAGACGCTTAGCTGAGCCACAAATGGATGAGGTCCAGTGTGGCTTCCAAGCAAATCGAAGTACTCAAGACCTAATCTTCACACTCAGACAGTTGAGTGAATAGGCTCTTGAGTATAAGAGTGAGATCCATCTTTGCTTCTTAGATCTGGAAAAGGCAATTTGACAAGGTCCCCTGGAACAAACTCTGGGACTGTTTGGCAAGGAAGACCATTCCATCACCTCTGATTCATGCTATACAGAGCTTCTACAAGTCTTGCAGAAATTATGTGAGGACAGCAAACCATAAGTCAGAAGAATGCAGGACCACCACTGGTGTAAGACAAGGTGATATCCTGTCACCTTATCTTTTCATACTCATCATGGACAATGTCATCAAGGCATGTAAGGAGAGGACAGGAAATTATTCAGTGGGGTACTGGAAGATGAGACAGGTCTGTATTTCAGAGCTGGCATTTGCTGATGATGTTGCCCTGATTGCTAAATCAGAGGCACATCTTCAATCCAGCCTGCAAGTCTGGAAGGAAGAGCTGGAGAAGAGAGGGATGATCATAAGCAGTTCGAAAACAAAAACCTTGGTGGTACCATGAGAGGAAAGAAGACATCAGATTAAGCTAGGAGAACAAGTCCTGGAGCAGGTCAACCACTTTAAATACCTTGGAGCAGTCAAAGACCGGAAGGGAAGCATTAAAGAAGAGTTGGCTACCTGAAGAGCAGCAGCTGGGAGACTTTTTCAAGCCATAAATCGAGGATTCCTCAGCAACAGAGAAGTTGGTAAGAAGACGAAGATGGCTGTATACCGCTCCACCTATGTCTCAGTCTTGACGTATGGATGCGAGTCATGGGCAATGACTACAACTCACAAAAGCCAGATCCAAACCTCAGAAATGAGGTATCCGAGGAAGATGGTTGAAGTAACAAGAAGAGACATGGTCTGCAACCAGATGATACGTCAAGGCCTAAAAATCCAACCCCTGCAGACTCAAGTAGAACAGTCCCAACTGAGATGGTTTGGCCATGTCTGCAGAATGGGAGAAGATTGGCTACCACGACAAGCATGGGAAACTAAGAGCCAGGGATTCAGACCTCCAGGATGACCCAAAGTCCGCTGGTAGGACAATATTAGACAATCTTTGAAGGACCGAGGACTAGAATGGAACCAAGCCAGGAGGAAGACAGCCGATAGAATAGTATGGTGCTCTCTCTTACAAACCTCTACACCTCATGGTAGAAGAGGAATGAATAAGTAGTAGTAGAGTGGAAAATTATAGAATATCTGGCGATAAGCCAGTTAAAAATTATTTCATTACATCCGGCACATGTGTGTGAACGTTTGTGAGTGAAATAAAATGTATGAAGTTACAATTGTGTGCTTTATATCCGTTGCTAGAATTGCTTTGAATCTAGCTGCAGGCCGCGTGGTACGCCCGCTTTATAAGATTCCGAAATTGAACAATAAATTAGAAAATAAGTGGCCATAGAGTGTTCATAACAGCTGATAGAATGGTCTGGCGCTCTCTCTTCCAAACCTCTACACCTCACGGTAGAAGGGGAACGACTAAGTAAGTAAGTAAGAGTGTTCATATCATGTAAACACTTCCTGTGGACATCATATTTTGAACTGGTAGCGAAATAATTATATTGGTACTTAGTTTTTGCATACTTTTATCAGTTAATGACGTCATAGAGTTATTTGTTTACATGTAGTGTAATCACGTACATAACACTCATAAACTATTAACGAATCAACCTCGATGTATAATTTCAAAATGAATTTTAGCAATATCGGTAGTGATAATAACCTATTTTAGATTCCGATAAGGACGTTGAACAAACGTGATATTTTTAAGTAATAAATAATTTAATTTGCATGGGACAGGAATGTGTAAGTGAGATTCAAGTTCAGCAATATGTGACTTCACAAAAAAATTTATATAAATTACAATTTTCATCTGTTTTTTTTTTCAAACTTCTTGAATTAGTTGTCAACTGGATATACGTTTCAATTCTTGGTATTTTACTACCAAGGGATTAAGTACAGCTGAAATATTTACGTGTATGTGCATAATTTTTATTCATTTTTTATTTTTAATTTTTTATTGTTTCTACACTTCACAAGATATAACAAACAATTATAACATCACATAAGAACTCAACAGTATTTCACAACATTCTGCAGCCAATTTCCTAAAGTTTGATGCATAATACATATATCTACTAAATTAATATATGTGTCTACTGCCTGTTTTTAAAACATCACTTGTAGAAAAAAAATGTCTGCATATTGGGTCCTGGGTAAAACCGAAAAAAATGTCTGGGTGAGAAAAGATATTTTGATGAAAACATTAAATGAAGCAGCAAGTTTATATCTGAAGGATACCAGTGTGTTGCAGACTTTCAGACTTAGTTAATTGGGCTGATATTATGTTTCACTTCATGTATTCTAAATTCATCTGTTCTGCCATCACGGAGTATCTTTCTGCTGCAACTTTGGGTTTATCTACGTTATTTTTATAATTTCGTATCAGTGTTTCTTTCATTAAACTTTGTATTCGTATTGACTGGCACTGTTTTATTATTGCTATTATTAGCAGCTTTTATAGTGTTATATTGAAGTGTTATATTCTTGAACCAACCTTGAAGGTTAACGGTCAACAGTCATGGAACGTATTTGAAACTTGTAGAACACTTCAGGGAACAAGTCTCATTCAGACGACTAAACATATTTAATAACGTTCATCATTTTATCATGAATACTTAACAAGATATTACACATTAAAGACACTTGCTATCACAGTTCTAGAGTTCATTTCTTGCCAGACATTGTATGTCTGTCGTGTAACCTTTTTCATATAGTTTATGTCTTTGACCAAATCTATTTTATTAAAGCATTTGGTATAACGATTATATTTCAGATTAATAGTGACATAAAGGAGTGAACAACTGTGTCTATTATATTAATTCACTTTTGGCATTCATAGCCGGGCTGTATCAGCCTTACATATTCTACCTGCGATCATATTTCACGACTTTCGCGTTTAATAATTATTGCAGTTAAGAATACTGACTTATATAACTCCGGACTCAATGGTCCTTACACATTATAAATTTATTGCCTTACCAGCATTACATTTACGGTTATACACTATCATAAGTTAGTGGCCATGCCACATATTCCAAACACTGCCATAGGGCTCGAAGGCCACACAAAGACTGCTGTTGCTAACCTAACGCGTCATACAATGCCACATGCGAACTACATCATTTTATTCAGTAAAGGTGTTACATGGTGCAACCATCCGAATCAGGTTCAGACCAAAATGCTCGCTGACCATGCAACAATCCTCAACACAGTGTGCAGCAGTAAGGGCAGGGTGGGGGGGACACTGACTGGTTTCATAAATATTTTTATGTTTTGACTCGAATATAAGTCGGGGGTATGTTTTTAAGGTCCAAAAAAGGGAAATAAATTCTCAAATTATACTCAGATATATATGGTATCTTAACGCTTAGTCTTTTAAAATATATACAAGAAAACCGCTGTCGTTTCAGTGTAGAACTAGTATTTAAAATAGATATACCTAATGAAATACACAGTATAGTAAAGCAGTGTAAGATGAAAACAAAAATTGTTATATGAAAGACAATTTTTTAACATATTAGAAGGAAGTTTATTTCTATTTTGACATTTTAGATGTGTGAAATTTATTTGTAATCTTTGCCTGTTTGAATTTTCAAAATTCTTTAAAAAAAATTATTCTTGTTTTTATGTAGATTCCCCTTTTGTATTTGGGGTGAGTTCCAGTGTTTTCTTGCAAATCTAGAGGGCTTCCCCAGCTCAGCAGGCTCAACATTGATAAAATATACCAGACTTACTAATTACTGAGTGATGCAATGCCACAAGTTGGATGATCCTCTACCCTACAGGGGTTCCTGCAAAGGGACACTTCCTCACTACCCAAGCTGGGAGGGCCCGTCACCAGGAACACTACATGCAGCCTTGTGTGGCATCATACACCATTAATATTGAAATTTGGGGCAGAAGAGACTCAAACAGACACTGGATCACCAGGACAACCGTAGTGACGCAAACAAAAGATCATAGACTCGCTGCTTGAGCTGGGAGGGCCCATTGTCAGGAACACACTACATACAGCCTTCCGGGAGCTGAACAGACACAAAAGCAATGCCTCGCTACCTGAGCTGGGAGAGACTCTTGTTGGGAACACTACGTGTAGCCTTCTAAGACAGCGTCCTCGAGGAGTATTTTTTCATGTTAATGTTTGAGGATTGTAAAATTGTGCATGGTTATTTGTGTTGTTTAATAATTTCAGATGTCAGAATTGTTTTTTTTTAAATTTTGATAGGTTTGAGACCTTGTTTGTAGCTGGTGAACATTGCGATCATGAAACTATGCACTGGATACAGGACCTGATTAAAAAACCTGTACTTGACCACTGGTGGCAGACAGGTAGGTGTGGACTGACATAATTTTGTGTACAGAACTGGCCTTAGAGCATTCGGTGCCTAGGGCGAGAAGTTTGACATGTGCCCTTCCCCCACACTTCTAGCCATGAACATTAATTAAATTCTACTTAAAAATTAGGTAAGATTTGTTAATAAAATTGCTGATGGGTTTTTGATTGTTATTACTTACAAAACAACAAGCATGATAATAACTAAAAATGAACTGTTAAAATTATGTCACACTTTGGCTTTAGTGTTTTGTTACAATAGATACATTGTGACCTTTGACTTGGGCAAATTACTGTGTATGCTCGAGTATAAAGTGTGATATTTATTTCTTTTTTAGACCTTAAAAAACATATCCCCGACTTATAGTCAGGTTAAAAAAAAAATTTCATGAAACTGCTTAGTGTTACAAACGCGCCTTTCCCGCCAAGTACTGGTATCCTTCATATATAAACTTGCTGCTTCATTAAATGTTTTAACAAAATATCTTAAGCAATACATGTTTGAATTCCTTCAAAATATCAAATTTCAACTGGAGCACACTTTGTTAACCAGCCTCCTTTGTTTGATCTATCAGCAATACCATTACTTCTTTCACTTTCGTCATGTCACTGTCTATATAACACTGGAGAACTCTCTTACTTCCATTGACAAAGAGTTGTTGAATAAAATGTTCCTCATTTTATAGAACGCTGTTGTTACCTGAGCTATTCTTCTCTTCACTTCTGAGATGGAGGTCTTATAGCAGCTTTCAAAGATGGATCTTTATTTGACTAGATTAGAACACTAAGTTTAGTGCCGTGATGTTGATTTTGATTAACAGTTACAATAACATGCTGCTCTATTAGTATTTGGGTTCTTCTCTTCTTTCTCCCCCCACACACACACACATTCCATGAATTGGTAATGTTAGTTGTAAGTAGCAGTTAGGGAATAGGTCTGAAATGACCGCACAATGTAGCTTTGCCTCTAAACTGGCATCATAACTTTTAACTTGATTGATCACAGAGTGAACAGTGTCAATGTAAACAGCCAATAATTTGTAATTCCTGTATATCAGTATTGGCAAGTTTCATTCAACCATGACTAATTCCAACTGTAGAACTGATGACAAGAACCAGACAAGTGCCAGTGGAACAAGAGATGAGAAGAAGACGTTGGCGATGGATAGGACATACACTGAGGAAATCTGTTGATAGCATTACAAGGCAGTCCTTGTTCTGGAATCCTCAGAGTAAGAGAGGGAGAGTTAGACCAGAAAACACATGGAGAAGAGAACTGGAGACTGAAGAGAAAATGATGAGGAAGTTGTCGAAAGAACTGGAGCTGATGGCATGTGACAGGAGGACTTGGCATGTGTTTGTTGAAGGCCTATGCTCCTTGGGGAGCTAAAGGGTATTGACTGGTTGTAAGCGGCAGTTAAGGAATTGATCTGATGATGCATTTTTCATGAGTCATGGAAAGTTTTTGGATATCCAGAGTGTAATTAAGGGTTGTTTGTGCTCCACAGAGACAGGCTGGGCTATAACTGCAACTTGTAGGAGCTTGAACATGGATCTCTACCCAGTTCCTGGTACCACTGGAAAACCTGTACCTGGATGGAATGGTAAACTCACACCTTTTGCCTTGTTATTTGATATCTTTTGTCCACATTTGTTGTTGTAACACTTGAATTCTCATTTTTCAGTTAACTGTCTAATAGTTTCCATTGTGCAGATTTCTTCCCCCAGATATGTCTCTTCTTAAAAACAGCAGGAAGGTGGCATTTGGGAATCATGTGTTAAGTGGGTCTGCTCTGATTAGAGAGTCAAGAAATTGAATAGCTGTAATACTTGCCTGAGGTAGAAAGGAGACCAAGGAACACAAGGAGAAGAGAGCTGGAGACAGACATGAAAAGACCTTGAGCTGATGGTACAGGACAGGAAGACTTGGCATACGTTTATTGAAGGCCTATACTCCTTCGGGAGCTGAAGAGTGATGATGAACAATTGCCCGGTTTGAAGTTGATCACGGTGAAAGGATTCTTATGATCAGATTACCTTCTCCTGTGTAGACCTGTTTAGTTTCTTGTCTTTTCAGATCCATCAAGTGGACAGACTGTTTTAAATTACTGAGATAAGAGCCGTTGCATAATTTTTGCCATATTAATTTTTATTTGTTTCATACTTTGAGGCTATTCAATTACAGATTCAAGCAGACAAGTTGCAGATCATTTTGGGAAGTTAATGAGATTCGATAGGCCAATGAACTACACCGTGAGGCAAAGAAAGCCATGACCTTTAAATATTTTTAAAAACTCTGCTGAAAATGACCCGATTATTATGAAATTTGGTGACAATTATGATAACAATATCCCTCTTTGAATTTCGAGTCTCAAATTTCAAATTGCGTGCAACAAATTTTACGCCTTGCAGGTGGCGCTGCATACAACTGTAATTCGTCTGCTGCAAAATGGCATTCTCTGAAGAAGAAAAAACGGCAATCAAATTTCTTCGACAAAACAAAAATTATAGTGCGAAACGACTTCTTAAGGAGTTTCCAAACAAAGGATGGACTTTAGGCGGACTGACATATCTTTTGCAAAAGATAGACCAAACCGGCACTGCTGAACGTCGTAAAGGCACTGGCCGAACAAACACTGCGCTCACCAATGACAACATCAATGCTGTTAAGGAGCTTGTGCAAAGTCAAGAAGGACGTCCGCAAACACATCTTTCCCAACGTCAAATTGCTCGTCTGATAGGCGCTTCTCAAAGATCCGTGGGTAGAATCATCAAAAAGGAACTTAAGTTAAAATGTTTGAAGAAACATCGAGCGACAGAGTTGACTGAACGCAACAAAGAGTCACGGCTTTCCCGGTGCCAACATCCTTTGCGTCACTTCCCAGAGCATAAAGTGAGTTTCATATTTTTCCTGGATGAAAAACTTTTTACTGTTGCTCAGCCTACCAGTAGTCAGAACGATTGGGTGTATGCACCAGTTGTCACCAGAAAAATAAATATATCTGCTAATCGGTTGCTGCGAGCAAAACCAACGTCAGCAAATCAGTAATGGTTTCTGTTGGTGTCTCATCACTGGGCTGCACTGGAATTCATTTTGTTCAACCATGGTATCAAGATAGATGGCGTTTACTACCTCAACGAACTGTTGATGAAGTGCCTTCCTCCTGACATGAGGGAAATGTCAGAATTCTTCATCTTCCAGCAAGACGGCGCTCCTACTCATCGTGCTAGGGATACAGTTGCGCTGCTCACTCAGGAGACACCTGAATTCATCGAACCAAATTTTTGGCCACCAAATAGTCCAGATCTTAACCCCGTGGACTATGGGATTTGGGGCATTTTGCAAGAGAATGTCTACCAAAAAAAAATTGGCAATGTGAATGAGCTAAGAGAGCAGATAAAGCAGGCATGGGACAGCTAGAACAGAGCACAATTGACGCGTCAGTGAGAAAGTGGCGCACCCGACTTCACGCATGTGTTGCAGCTGGCGGCGGACATTTTGAGCACGAACTGAAATAGGCAAAATGTAGGTAAACATTTTCTCACCATTTGTACCAAATTTCATAATAATCGGGTCATTTTTGGCTGAGTTTTAAAAATATTTAAAGGTCATGGGTTTCTTAGCCTCATGGTGTATATACATTTTCTTTGGCCATTTGACACTATCTAACGGGTTGACAATGTCTAGCAGGCTATTTAATGAATAAACTTGTCTCATTGTGTTTATTATCCGTGCTGTAAGAACGCAGAAGTGACATGGATTTTGTTTCTGCTTTCAGTGCAAGTGTTGAAACCTGATGGACAACCAACAAAGGCGGGAGAGCTGGGCCAAATTTTTGTCAAGTAATAACAGAGTTGTTTTTGTCCAGAATTGTTGTTACATAATTCATAGTATCATTGGTTTGTCTATAGTTGCCTGACTGATGAATTCATGAACACAGTAATAGAATTAAACCAAGATTTTTGTGTTTTCTTCAGACTCATTTCTCTGTTATCATCTGATAACATTTTCATCCTGTAGAAATACTAGGTCAGAAAAACCTCAACCAACATGAACACGTCAACCAAAGCAAGTTATTCATATACTCCAACTGAGCCATACAAGATGGAAGAAGGTCTTCTATTCCATGAACTTCTTCGCACACTCTCAGACGTCTGCTTTAATATTTTCAAAGAAAGCAGTGGTCAGCTTGAGGCTGTTTGCACCTCCATAGAATTTTTCCGGGAATGGTACTGGTAACGTCCATACGTGCTTTCTATGTTCCTCATATGTTGAGCATCTTTGATGCAGATGTTCAACAGTCATTTTATCAGTGTGACATTTACACTCGTCTGTAGCTTGTTGAATAGATGATATCCCAGTCTGTTGTGGCCCATGTAGAGTCTGAAGATTACTACTTGTTCTCTTCTACTGAGCTGAGCATTTTGTGTGTGGCCTGGATGCTCTGCATTCTATTTGTATGTGGTTCTGATAAACTCTTTGCCTCTTCAAAAGTTATGCTTGTATTAGGTTGAGGTAGCTTTCCACCTTCCTTTGATGATGATGACACCTCTGGAATACAGCTTGGTCTCCGCTGATGATAGTTCTAATAGCAACAGATGAAAAAGTTACAAGTTATGATTGATGCAACAGTGGCAGAAAGTAAAAATAAAGGCTTTAGCTTGAAAAGATAATAGACAGATGTAACGGTCATCTTAAAGTAAATGGTTCTGCGCCATACACCATCAAAGTAAATGGGGCATATTTGAAACAAGTCAGTAGATTCAAATACCTGAGTACGTTAATAACACCAGATGGAGAAATTATTAATTTGTTACAGAAAAAAAACATTCAGTTTTTAAATTTTTGTCAGTTAATGTAGATCTCAATTCAAATGTCAGGTCAGTCCTATTGTGTGGTTCTGGGGTATGAAGAATGGCACGGTCAACAACCAAAAAGCTACAGACTTTCATAAGTGGATGCTTGCTTAGAATAGAAGGATTGAGGTGGTATGACAAGATCGCTAGTGTGGAGCTGCTGACAGAAGCTTGATGGGCACCTGCAGAGCAGGAGATGAGAGGAGAACGCTTGAGATGGATGGGACGTGCATTGGGAAAACCTGCTGATGGCATTGCTGGGCAGTCCTTTTTTTCTGGAGTCTCCAGGGTACGAGAGGTAGAGGTTTGGTTTTAAGGACCATCTTCATTGCACAAGGACAACTCCATCAGAGCTCCGGGATAAATCTCAGACCTAAGGGTCTTTTGTGTTTGGATATGTGCCCTAATATAATTGACTAGGTTGAACGGGACGCACCTCACCAAAGCTTTATTAAAAAAAAAAAAAATCAGAGCTCCAATCTTCTCCCTTAGATCACACAAGGAGGATCTCAGCACAGTGCATGAACTCTGTAGCACCGGCGAGAATCCCAATGTGTGTATATAGGAGTCACACATTCTATAAATATTTTTGTGGTGATATCAAAACAAGAAACAAAAGGCTAGGAATACAGGGTGGTAAAGAAACAGCCACATAGTTAATACATAAGTGAACATGTTTCCCCAGGGTTACTATGACACAATGGACTGGTATTCGAGATGAAAAAGGTTACATTTCTGTGCTGTCCCGCATTGATGATGTTATAAATGGTTCTAATTTAAAACAAAAAAAAATAAGAGAGGTAGAGGAAGACCAAAGAACACATAAAGGGAATGAAGACATCATGGAAAAATCTTGAACTGATGGCACAGGACAGGAAGACTTGGCATAAGTTTACTGAAGGCCTATGCTCCATCGGAAGTGAAAAGGTGAAAGAAGAATAATGTAGACTGCAGACGTCAAAGGTTCTCATGAATAAATGTATCTTGTCTTGGAGAACTTAAAAACAAACATAACAACAAACATGCTCGGACAAGTAGATTATTAACACACAGAAAAGACAGATCAGGCCAGAAGAAGAAAATACAGAGAATCCAACATTTTCTTTCTTTCTGTTGTCTTAATAGTCTCAAAACTTGGGAACATTTCTGTGCTACCTGACTTGTGTTATTTTTATCTCATTCAGACAGCCACTCCCACCAGGCTTCATGTCAACTCTATATAAAGGTGACAAACAGTTCCAGGAGATCTATTTCAGCACTTTACCTGTGAGTCAATAATGTAAACTCCTACTTCATCATCATTATCATCATAATTATTATAATCATCATTATTATCATCATCATCATCGTTATCATCATCATCATCCAACTTCAGCTCCCCAAGGAGCATAGACCTTCAACAAACGTATGCCAAGTCTTCCTGTACCGTGCCATCAGCTCAAGGTCTTTCTATGTCTTCTTTATCCACTGCCGGGATATCATACTGGTCAGCATACTCCCATCCCACAACAAGAACACATGAATATCCCGCAACCACATTCTACCCCATGCATCATCCTTCACGTCCTAATCTACCAAATTTGTACTTTCAACAGCCCTGTTATCAATATTAAGAACTAACATTTTTACTTTCACTTACTTGGTGAAGTTAATTAGTCTAAATATTCGTGATTTTTGTGTTAATGCTGCTTTTGTTATTGATATTTTTAAATCTCCTCTCCAAAGTTAAATGCATACAAATCAGACACAATGGTTAATTAAGGATGGTCTACGACTGGGTCATCTAAACATATACCATCTATTAGGCAAACTTCCTGAACTTACATGAATTCTGAATCAAAATGTTCATGTTTTTGGACTTTCGGAAAGTCGTTTAAATGACAAAATATCAGATGATGATATTACACTTCAAGGCTTTACAACTGTTCGACGAGACTCAAGTAGTAAGCTAGAAACAGGTATAGTAGTATATATTTCTAATTCCATTAGTTTTCGCCGCAGAAGTGATTTAGAGACAGCAGAGACCGAGTGCATTTGGTTAGAAATAAAAATACCCAGTCAGGGACAATTTCTAATCGGGTATCTTTATAGAAATCCCAGTGCAGGAACCATCTGGTATGAAAATTTCACCACTATGATGGACACAGTATTTACCACTGCCAAAGAAATTATTCTTTTGGGTGACTTCAACATTGACATGCATAACACAAACCAAACATGGGAAAACATCATACTATCTTACAACTTAAAACAAATAGTCAACCAGCCTACTAGAGTAACAACAACATCATCCACAACAATTGACCACATCTACGTCACCTGTACAGATAACATTCTAGAATGCTCTGTTCCTATTGTAGCAATGAGTGACCACTATCCAATATGTTGCACGTGGTCAAAGAATAAATATAAAGCTCCCAGAAATAAACAATTATGTATTAAATTTAGAAGTTTCAAAAATTTTAACCATGGACTATTTTTACATGATTTGCGAGCTGCACCTCTGGTTAATGTTTACCAGCTTTCTGATCCCGATGACGCCATAGCTCATTGGACACGTATCTTTCATTGTGTGTTTGATAACCATGCACCAGCTAAAGAAGTTCGTGTCAAACGACAGATCAAATCTCCTTGGATCACACAAGCAGTGCTGGAAGCCATGAGGCAGCGAGATCGAGCTCACAGAAATAAGGACTTTAACACATACAGAGCACAAAGAAACAAGGTACAATATTTAATACGTAGAGAAAAGAAAACATACTTTAAAAACTTAATTCAGAACAAAACAAACAGTAAAGATATGTGGAAAGCAATCAACACTCTAGCAAACAAACGAAGTTCGCCAGACTCATTAAGCCGCAATACCTCATTTACGTGTACGGACTTTAGCGATTACTTTCAGGCAGAAATAACCAGTCTTAAATCTACGATACCAGATTATCCTTGTGACCTAGGCCAACTGTTAGCATTCAGTGAGAACAAATGCACGAACACAGTCCCATCCGACATTCCGTATATGACAGTTAATGAAGTGTATAACTATCTTCTAGGCCTTAAAGAGAACAACTCATCAGGACTTGATGGAATCAGTAATCGAATACTGCGCTATGCTGCGCCAGTTATTAGTGATTCACTAACATACATATACAATCTATGTATCGCAAAGAGTTACTTCCCGTTGCACTTTAAAGTCGCTTAGGTATATCCTCTTTTCAAACCTGGTTCCTTTGATACTCGTAACCTTGGTAACTATAGGCCAATCTCTCTAATATCATCGCTTTCCAAACCACTGGAAAAACACATTCACAAAATAACACTACAACACCTAGTTAACAACGACTTGCTAATTGATAGTTGTCACATAATATCTTTTGTTGCGCACATGGACTTTGGTGGAATAAACATATATTTTGGTGTGCACGTCAGCTTTAAAAGAAAATGGTGCAATGGAATGGAGTGAACAGGAAGCCTGACAGAGAAAGATGTCAGTTGGCCGGCTTTAGAAGCCGCATTGCAGATTAATCGTGCTCTCTTTAAGGTTGCTGGGTTTTGTACAGCATTGTTGTATAGTCCAGGGGTAGTAGGACTTGTTGATCCAGTCATATGGTTATTGCTGACAATGTATTGCTATTATTATTGAATTCCTACGTGTTTCATTGTTATTATTAAAAAGGGAGATTGTCAGCACGCCTTCGTGTACGCTTTGTGAATGGCGTTTACAAGTATGTTGATTGTGTGACCTCTCGCAGTTTGATACGAGCTTAGAGGACAGTGTCATGAAAGTGTAGATATTATATATACTGTGACATATTTTTGGGGGCTGTGGTCCTCTATACAGGTGTATTTTAGCGTTCCACTTTGTTAGTGACTGCTGGTATCTGGATATTTGTAGTATTGATCTTATTACGGGCTCCCTCATATCAAGTTTACAGTTGTCGAGTCTTTTGTTGGCGATTGGGTTGCATCCCATTATATGTGCGATTGTTTTTTCTGATGAGGACATTTTGCAATGGGTTTGTTGTCGGCGAAAACAAGCTACAAGTTCGTGCATGGACTCATTGCGCAGTGTGAAGACTATGAAGTTAAGGTTTAATGAGTTCCTGTCTGGCTGGGGCGACGACGATGCCGTCTTATTGTTGGATTAGTTCCATTGTCAGTGATTTGGAGAGCTAATTGTGGGTCTGTCGTAATTGTGGTGGAAAATAGGAGGTTTTAGTTCCTTCCAGGCGTAGGCGAAGATGTTTTAAAGTTGTTGGTCGTTGCAGTTGCCTGCTGATTTTTTGGATTATCGGTTGCCCAGTGGTGGCCTACCTGCTGAGAGCACGAAGACGTCGCCTACATTGGGATTTGTGGTACAACAAATTATGTGGATACTACACGTGTGTACCTGCCAGTACACATCTTACAGCTCGCCTCTACCGTGAATACGTTGCCTTGCCTGTGCATGCTTATTGCGCGACGCTGCTGCAGTGACTTTTTGTCCGCATGAAAATTTAACTCGTTTATGAATACTACCGACTATCATTGTCGTGCTGAGAAACTGTTCGTGATGAGGAACTATACGTGATTTGCTGAGCAGCATTATCCGTGAATGCTGATACTGATATACAGCGTTGGATGAGACAGAACATTGTAGTCGTGCTGATTAATTGTACGTGAATGGTGGATACGACCATGACACATTTTCTGATGCAGTGGTCTATGTTACGCAGCTGATAAAAGACGTGATGTCTTGCTGATGGACTTTATGTCGTTTCTTGCTGCAGCCATAGTTCAATAACGAATGATAATTTCTGGACATCGCTTAGTTATCAGTTATCATTTATTATGCTGGTATAGCCTTTCTTGGACACAGACATAAGAAGGCCAGTTACATTGGTGTGGATTTTTGAGAGCGGAACGGAATGGGAAATACTGAACATTGATGTATTTTCTTATTACTACATCCATTGGTGGCTTCAAGGCTTCAGCTACGAGAATAACTGACGCCGATTGTGGATCTTGGTTTTGAATTTGTTCAGAACATTTTGCCGCAACCGGACAGTGCAGAATGCACTAAGCGTAACTGATTGTGGCAATAACATTTGTTGGTACTATTCGTGCTTTTGTCTCGTGATTCATTATCATCATTCGATTGAGGAGCTGGGATTGGAAATTTGAGGATTCAGTTTACAGAAAGACAGTCATAAATTTAGTTATATTTCTTGTTTTCTTTTCTCTTGCTGTTCTACTTTCTTTTTTGACGTCACTTTATTTTATGTGTTTCCCGTATCGTCATGTTTTTAATTACTGGTCTACTCTGCTCATCCATTTGAATTTTTTTTCGTTTAGCTCGTTTCTCCATATGCTGGTAGTTGCAATGATGCTTTTCTGTTACTATTTTATTATCTGTTCTTTTCATTGTCTCTGATACTTTCATTTGCAATTTCATTTGTTTTACATATTTCAATTATTTGTGTGACTTCTTTCTGCCTTTTGATATTGCCTTGCTACAGACCTCGTCGCTTCACCGTCCACTACTGGTTTTTGTGCCGTCTTTGTTGTCTTATTATTGTAATGCATTGGTTTTAAGTGTGGTATTGGTGGCGTGTTTAACAGATTTTTTTTTTCCTTATGGGAAAGGGATTATGTTGAACTGATTTCTTTAGGCAGTAACACTGTCAGTGTTGCAGTGGGGTACAGGCACAGAGAGTTGACCCTGTTGACTGTCCAGCATAACTGACCGTGCACATTTTCAGTGTTTTAGCGGTGATTGTCTTGTTTGTATGCATAGTGTCATATTTTTGCAAGTATTCTTTTTCGTCATGTTTTGCTATCGTATTCTCCTGTTTTCTTCTTGCTATCTTGTACATAAGTTATATTGACAATCTCCTTGTTCTTGTTTGTTAACAGTACGGTTTGTATATACTTATTTGTTTCTATCTCATATATCTGTCATCACTTTCTTATCGTACTGTTGGTGTTTGTTTGTCAAGTGAGTTCGTGTCTCATCATTATATGTACTGTTGGGAAGTCAGGTATTGGTAGTACCTCTGGTGAAGGAGCTGTCATGCCCTTTTTAGGGCAGCTCAGCCACCTTTGGTCCAAACCTGGCATCCAGCTCTCACCTGTGGCTCCTCGTAGCTGTCAGCATGCGACAGCGGCCACCCCCGGACAACGACTTTGACAGGCCGGCTAAACTAGGTGAGGGTAGCCGAATGGTTATAAACCTTCGGTGAGTTAGGGTCTGCCTACCCATGCATGCGAAGACTGGATTCGATAGACTGCGCGGAAGAAACCACCTGTTGGTTCAACGGGCATGACGGCGATTACCAGCAACGCGCTGTGGAGCGTAAGGAGCACGGCGAGGCACGTAGAAAGCCCTGGTCATCCACTGCACCTGACTTCATCTCCAGTCGTCTTGACTTGTCTTGCCACTGGATTGAGATGGACCCAGGCGAGAGAGTGAGGTCGACGAATTGCGCAACTCTTCCTCACTTTAATCCAAATCACCGCGCAAGTCACTCTTTCATCCATTCATCCATTCATCCATCCACTCACAACAAGTCCTGTGGCGATGGGCGAGCGGCGAAGCGGCAGGCGTGGGTACGCTGGCAGTCGTAGTCGCAGACCTACACACAGGCGGCTCAGGCCATATGGTCGTCTTCCACTGATCGGAGCAGCAGTGGGATTCGGCAGCCCCCTGAGTGTCTGAGCAGCCCTCTTTAGGAAAGCACTGCTCACCTCCATGGCATGAGGAAGGGGCTAGAAAAGGTGCCCTAAACATTGCCTGCTTCACCATTACCTAACCAGCTTACCGCGGTTGGTGGGTACCCTACTTCGGCGGTCGACATATAAGAAAAAGAAAGGACAGATTTTTCCCCCTCATTCTAGGCGCATGGAATGTGCGCACTTTACTTGACAAAGACTTTAATGCAAACAGACCTGAGGGACGAACTGCCCTGATTGGGAGAGAACTGGCCAGGTACAACATTGACATAGCAGCACTGAGTGAAACTCGACTTGCAGGCGAGGGCCAACTTTGCGAAAAGGGTGCAGGTTATACATTCTTTTGGAGCGGAAGAGGAACTGAAGAAAGACGAGAAGCAGGGGTTGGATTTGCAATCAAAACAGCAATTGTCAGCAAGTTAGCGGGGCCCCCAAAGGGAATAAATGACCGACTCATGACGGTCAAGATCCCTCTGTTCTATGGAAGAAAACATGCCACCATCATTAGCGCGTATGCACCAACTATGACAAACCAGGATGATGTCAAGGATAAGTTTTACGAAGAACTACATGCAGTCATTGCATCAGTTCCTAAAGCAGATAAGCTCATCATTCTTGGTGACTTTAATGCAAGAGTAGGCTCAGATAACATCTCCTGGAATGGCACTATTGGTAGGTACGGCATGGGTCGCTGTAACAGTAATGGACTTCGTCTCCTCCAGACTTGCGCAGAACATGACCTCCTTGTCACCAACACCATTTTTCGACTTCCTACCCGCAACAGGACCTCCTGGATGCACCCTCGCTCAAAGCATTGGCACCTAATTGACTATGTAATTGTTAGGAAGAAGGACAGGCAAGATGTCCGGGTGACCAAGTCCATGTGTGGTGCCGAATGCTGGACTGATCATCGCCTCATTGTATCTAAACTTAAAGTTCGTATCCAACCAGCCAGGCGCCCTCAGGGGAAGAAAACTCAAAAGAGGCTGGATGTCACCAAACTAAAGAAGACAACAATCAAACAGTCATTTACTGACACCTTAGAAGACCGTCTCAAATCTATCTCGCTAGACGGCCAAAGTGTGGAAACAAATTGGGCAGCCCTAAGTGAGCAGATCTACAACACTGCTACAGAGGTCCTGGGTCCTTCCATCAAGAAACAAAATGACTGGTTTGATGAGAACTCAGATGATATAAAGCAGATGTTGGCTGAGAAACACCATCTCCATAAAGCATATTTAAATGATCCAAAATCTACATCCAAGAAAGACGCTTTCAACAACATGCGTAGAATCGTCCAACATAAACTACGCCAGATGCGGGACTCATGGCTGAGTAATAAAGCAGATGAGATCCAAGGCTTTGCTGACAGCCATGACTTGAAAAACTTTTACCTTGCACTCAAAGCGGTCTATGGTCCAACATCATCAGGATCATTTCCCCTCCTTAATGCAGATGGAAAAACACTAATTACAGACAAGGAAAAAATTCTCCAACGCTGGGCTGAACATTTTAATAATATCTTGAACCAGCCATCATCTATTAACGACGAAGCCATCATCCGCCTGCCCCAAATTCCTATAAATGAAGCATTAGATGATGTACCAACTCTGGAGGAAACTAAAAAAGCGATTCGTCAACTGTCTAGTGGAAAGGCCCCTGGCTCCGATTCAATTCCTGTTGAGGTTTATAAAGATGGCGGTGCAGTTCTGATAGAGAAACTTCATATGATCTTCCAGCAAATGTGGCAGAGTGAAACCATCCCACACGATCTCAAAGATGCCTCAATTATACATCTATATAAACGTAAAGGTAATCGCCAAGACTGCAACAATCATCGAGGCATCTCTCTTTTATCAATCGCTGGGAAGATATTCGCCAGAATCCTTTTGAATCGCCTTACGGCTCATCTTGACAAAGGTCTTTTACCTGAAAGTCAGTGTGGATTCCGGAAAGAACGTGGAACCACAGATATGGTGTTCGCTGCAAGACAGCTACAAGAAAAATGCCAAGAACAGCACTGTGACCTGTACACAGCTTTCATCGACTTGACAAAGGCGTTCGACACGGTCAGTAGAGAGGGTCTATGGAAGATCATGGCAAAATACGGCTGCCCAAAGAAATTTATCACAATAGTGCAGCAACTGCATGATGGAATGCAGGCTAGAGTTCAGGAAAACGGTGAGCTATCAGAGCCTTTCCCCGTCTCAAATGGAGTTAAACAAGGGTGCGTACTTGCACCGACTCTGTTCAGTATCATGTTTTCTGCTATGCTGACTGATGCTTTTAGAGACGGGGACACAGGAATCGACATTAGTTATCGTATTGATGGAAAATTGTTTAACCTTAGGAGGCTTCAAGCAAAAACCAAGGTCAAATCACACACCATCAGAGATCTTCTGTTTGCTGATGATTGTGCCCTCAATTCCTTCTCAGAGGCTGATCTGCAGCATAGTGTGGATAGATTCTCCGAAGCCTGCGCCAACTTTGGGCTTACCATCAACACGAAGAAAACAGAAATCATGTACCAACCAGCTCCTGGCACAGTTTATACTGAGCCAGTCATCAAGGTTAATGGTGAGAAACTGAATGTTGTGAACAGATTCACATACCTTGGTAGCACACTATCCCAGAACATTGTCATTGATGATGAGGTGAACACCAGGATCTCCAAAGCCAGCAGCACATTTGGCAGACTATACACCAACGTTTGGCATCGAAGTGGCATTAGTCTACAGACAAAGCTGAAGGTATACAGAGCTGCGGTGCTTCCAGTGCTGCTATATGCATGTGAAACATGGTGATGAGTGCAGATGTGATGAAAGGGAAATGATCTTGGGAAATACGTGTTGAGTAGAGTTAATTTTGGGTTAGAGTACTTGCTTACAGATTGGTATGGATTTGTTTAAAGATATCTCCTCTTGGTTTCGTGGAAGACAGTATGTCAGATAGCAGGTGAACTCTGGTCATAATGAACTGTTTCTGTACTGGTTTTAAGTGATGTGTGAATAGCTCTCGCGGCTAGTGTCCGCAGGGATTTTTGAGAGCAGTGTTAAGAGAACAGTAGATTCTCGTGACTGTGTGAACGGGGTGTGTTCCCGTGGGTTCAGTGTGTGCAGGGTTTTTGACTGAGGTGGTCAGCCCTAAGGTGTTTTTTGGATAATGTATGCCTGCGCAGGGCTATAGATATTTTGTAGGCCTTGATTATTATATATCTGCCGTAGATGCAGTATTTGTGCACTGATGTGAAGTATAGAGATTTTGTAGGCCTTGATTATTATATATCTGCCGTAGATGCAGTATTTGTGCACTGATGTGAAGTATAGAGATTATGTAGGCCTTGATTATTATATATCTGCCGTAGATGCAGTATTTGTGCACTGATGTGAAGTATAGAGATTTTGTAGGCCTTGATTATTATATATCTGCCGTAGATGCAGTATTTGTGCACTGATGTGAAGTATAGAGATTTGGTAGGCCTTGATTATTATATATCTGCCGTAGATGCAGTATTTGTGCACTGATGTGAAGTATAGAGATTTTGTAGGCCTTGATTATTATATATCTGCCGTAGATGCAGTCTTTGTGCACTGATGTGAAGTATAGAGATTTTGTAGGCCTTGATTATTATATATCTGCCGTAGATGCAGTATTTGTGCACTGATGTGAAGTATAGAGATTTTGTAGGCCTTGATTATTATATATCTGCCGTAGATGCAGTATTTGTGCACTGATGTGAAGTATAGAGATTTTGTAGTCCTTGATTATTATATATCTGCCGTAGATGCAGTATTTGTGCACTGATGTGAAGTATAGAGATTTTGTAGGCCTTGATTATTATATATCTGCCGTAGATGCAGTATTTGTGCACTGATGTGGAGTAGAGATTTTGTAGGCCATGATTATTATATAACTGCCGTAGATGCAGTCTTTGTGCACTGATGTGGAGTAGAGATTTTGTAGGCCATGATTATTATATAACTGCCGTAGATGCAGTCTTTGTGCACTGATGTGGAGTAGAGAGTTTTGTGCACTGATGTGAGGAACTGCCGTAGACGCAGTCTTTGTGCACTGATGTGGAGAGATTTTGTAGGCCAGGATGTGTAAGGGCCGTATGGTGTGTTAACTACATTATGAAGATTCATGTTTCGATGTAACTGTATTCGTCTAGATCTACGTGATGTTATAATTGTAATAAACCATGGTTAAAATATCATCAGACGTTACACCATTCCATGACTTGGTGTGTGCGCTACTGTGAGTGACTGTCCCAAACCACACTCACCTTCTTCACCATAATTAATTACATATAACATTTGGATTCTCCATCACTAAAAAACCCTTTAATTATCACATGGACTGTATACAGGCGCCACGTAAAGAAGCTAAACCACTTCCATACAGTCTGTCTCAGGAAGATAATGAACATCAAATGGCAAGACAAGATCCCGGATACCGCCGTTCTTGACAGAGCTGGTATCCCTAGTATTGATACTATTCTGATGCAGTCACAAATTCGCTGGGCAGGTCATGTAGTCCGCATGCCAGACCATCGACTGCCAAAGATACTCTTTTATGGTGAGATGCAGAAGGGTAAACGCTCCCATGGTGGCCAAAAGAAGCGCTTCAAAGACACGTTAAAGACGTCATTGAAAACCTTTGACATAAACCCAGACACATGGGAAGCTGCTGCGCAAGACCGAACTGCTTGGCGCACATCTCTTCGTAAAGGTGCAGCAGCATGCGAATCATCCAGAAGAGCAGCAGCAGAACAGCGGAGACAAGCTAGAAAGGACCGTGAAATAAAACCTTCACATGAAGCAAACATTCCCTGCCCACACTGTCCAAGATCTTTCCAGGCCCGCATCGGGCTCTTCAGTCACCTTCGTACCCATAGACTAACCTAACATATTCTTAAATAATTGGATGAACAGAGTGGTCTTCATCACCCGTGATGGACGAACAACCACTGTTCATAGTATATGGATTTTTTATTTCCTTTCTTACATGATATGTATTTGTAAAATCACGCATTGGTGAAATAAGAGATGGGGTACGGACATCATTTTTTTTAGCCATTATGCAGATGTCCTTGTCTAAAGCTACCACTGTGTGAGCTTGAGATTTATGTCATTGTATCTTGACATTGATTGGGTATAGACAAGCAAGGATTCGTTTCATCAGATCCCTTATTTGGAACTTCTTGTCATACTGTATTTTCAGCTGCTTGTTTTTTTAATCAGGTGTATTCGTGACTGCAGGTACATCGTACCCATCGTCTGCAAATATATATTGGTCGTGTGCAACAATATATTTATTATTAATTTTGTAGGGGTATGGGTACAATTTGAGGAATTGGGAACCTTCATACTTTTACTTATTTCTTAGCTTGCCACCGCAGTTGTATTGCACATAGATCTATACTATGTCTAGCCTTAAGGATTTTATAGAAATTGGAGAGAAGACAGGAAAGTCGGGAGATTCTTTGCTTGAGTGGGCAAAGGCCGAACACAAAGAGTATGAGTTACAGAAAAAACAAGAAGATGACAGACGAGAACGCTATGAGGAGCGTCAACTACAAAAATTGAAGATTGAAGCAGATAAAGAACTGAAACAGATTGAAGCAGATAGGGATAAGGAACTGAGACAGATTCAAGCAGATACAGAAAATAAAAAAATTGAGGCAGATCTAAGACGGATGGAGTTAGAAAAAATGAAGATTGAGACATGGTGGCATTTTTTCAAGAACGCAAAACCCAGAGACATTACTGCTATGTGTCAGAGTTGGGGCGGCCAGTACGTTACCGCTCACCCTGGTAAGACAAATTCACCAAATCATTTGTCCCTGAGCCCTTTCGCTACATGTGTTGGCAAGGTTATTGGGAAACCTTTCCGGCAACATCGGTCCAAGAGTGAGGACAGGTTTGCCACCTATGGTGTATATAGATTGATGGTCCATACGATGGAAGTGGTCACGAGGTATATAGTCCCCTCCAAGTACAACCCCCTTTTAGTAAACCCCCCTCATGGTGTGACTATGTGGTGTTAAAAAGAAAAAAGGAAGGTGAGGTGAATTGGAATAAAGTGGTGATGGAGAAAGGGAGATTGACAAACCGGGAGCAAGGCAAGAACTCCTCAATTCACCCCAAAGGGTGAGTCCTAAAAAACCGCTGCCCTCTTATAATAACGGTACGCTCACGCTTCAATGTTGGCACCATGATTGTGGTGACGGTAAAGTGGGGAAACCCCCCCCCCTCAATGCTTGCTGCAAGAGTCTACAAGAGTCTATCTGTCAAACAATTCAAAAAAGAAAAAAAAAACTCTTCTTAATGGCCTGCATGAGCAACCCCAAAGTTATGAAAACCTTTAATAATGTGGATTACCCCCCCCCCAGGTCGATGTAGGGCACTTTTGTTCCCGCGCTACCTGATGGAAGACCCAGTCCTAATTAAAAAAGAGATATCGTGGTCATAAAACTCTGCCTTGCCCTTCCTCTGCTCTCGATGGGGGGAGCGTGGGGATAAGCTCCCCTCCCTAGGAGTTACACCAGGGGCACCCGATTTTCAGAAACACAGTTTGGTGATCGTGCCTGAGGTTGAGGGGGGGAACCACCAGGATGCACCCACCCCCCCCCCCCGCCATGGGTGCGCGATCACGTCATTGTCCCCCGCCCAATCGAATGGTAAGATCGACTCTTTTGCCTTATTGGTAATAGGACTTGTCGTGAATGCCCCGACATTTGTTGGGGGGGGGGGGGAAGGTGATGGGGGGGGGGTCCCAGGGGGGGGGGAGGGTGGGGGTAGAGGAAGGGGGGGGGGGAGGAATGTAGAAGTGATCTGAGGGGGAAATGTTAGTTTTTGATGAATTTTGAGATATTTACCCCTCCCTGGCCACCTCCCCGCCCCATTTTCTAGAGGTGGATACACCCTAAGAATAAATATCTGGTAGGAGTGAAGGCGGGGTGAAGTGCGGTTTGTTAGTTTGGTGAGTGTTTTGGGTGAAGGGGGCCTCCGTGCGTATGTGTTTCTTGGTGGCCTCAGAGTGGTCGACCCCCCCCCCCCCCCCCCCTGCTTTGGGGGTCGGTTTGCGGAGCTTTTCTTATATGTATTTTGAATTGCAACGTGTGTACCTGGCCCGAACCGACCAGACACCGAGGCAGCCCGACCCGACCCAGTCCGACAGCCCCGACGCAGACCGACAGACTCACTGCGCAGAAAAATCGAAAGAATAAATGCCAGCGAGGGTAGGAGGACACTGGGTTTTTTTTGAGTTTTTTAGTCGTTTGTTTTTTGATGATTTTTTGACAAGTTGTTTAGAGATTAAAGGCCTAACTGTTGCATGCGTTCGTGATAAACATTTGAGATCTACTTGTGACATAGAACGCGAAGAATTGCGAGGCATGTAGGTGTGCGCCCAATGCAGTGGTGGGTTGGCTGATGGCAGTGGTTTCACAATTACTAAAGGAGGGTGAGACGCACATCTGACCTGGCACTACTGTCTTCAGACTTGCAGGGCCAGGGCAAGGAAAAACAGGACCACAGAGACAACAATTATTTTCTTGACAAGCGCGGAAGGGATAAAATGATCAGAAAGAGAAAAATACAGTCTTCTGGTACTTGAGGTCTCCATGTAGTATTGCACTCCACGATAGGAAGTCCGACGATTATTGTGTTGATGTATTACCAAGCACAGCAGCGGAATTTGGATTTTGGTCCTCCAGCACACAGCAGCTAGCGAGCTGGGCTGAAGAGTGCGTGATTTAGGCATTGCAGAAATAGGAAATGTCTACACTTTTGGCTATAAAAAAAAGGTGATTTTGATGATGTGAAGTGCACGGAAGTCGGCAACGTTTCCTAATGATCTTGAGTTGAATGTCGGGAAAAGATTGGATTTGTGTTCTTACCAGGAAGATGCTCAGTGGTCCTGCACAAGATTCGAATGTCATAGGGAATACGGTGGTTGTGCCTGTTCGCCTTTAGATCAAAGGTGTACTGCAGGCTGGCACATCGATATTCAACGTTGTTTGTTGACTGGGCAGTATGGGGCCCAATGTGGGTTGGTACATGAGGGAGGGGTTGCAGAAAGCGCTACTCGCGCATAGAGGCAGATTCTGACACAATTCTATGGCCAGATTGGCGATACAAAGACATTAAAGTATTAATGACAGGTTCTTACGCAGGGTATGCCATGCCAGTGTTACACATAGGGTCTTGATGTACGAAGGCTCCATTGCAGGGTCTGTTGATCCCAAGTCAGCAGTTCGAGCCCTTCCATGAAACAGTTGCCATAAACGATTACACGTTGGTTCCGATTTCTGTTGCATGTAAAGTGCACGATAGTCGGCCACGTTATGTTTTGATTCTGACGGGACCCAAATGATGTTCAAGAAACAGGGATGAAATGCACAGTCAATGCGACATTCATAGCACTGACGCTGGTGGTGCGTCAGGGGTCAGCGTAAACCGAGCGTTGACCAAGGAACCTACATCCACCTCCACCGTGGTGGCTGGACATATGGGAAAGGGTTGCAAGACGGTGTGCCATTTCACTGCAGTCTGGCTGCTGGAGAGTGTATTGGATTCGATACATACAATGACATGAAAGGCCAAAAAAACCGGGGGTCTTGCAAAAAAAATGCCATTTGGCAGTGACAGTAAAAGGTATGTGTACGAAGCCTCGAAAATGCAGGCATGATTGATATCGTCAGCTCTGCCCCTACCAGAAAGACACAATTCGCATACCAACGGTCCTCTTTCAGTTGAACGAACAGAGGAAGAAGCTTTCGTTTTATTCTGACAATGGTGGATCTGTGTAAAAAGATGGCCCGAGGCTATGCACAATGAGGGACTAATAAACCTATCAGGCTGTGGCGGATGCGTTGCAGATGTTGTTCAGTATGTTTAGTTGTCCCGAGGTGATATTGTCAGTTAGGGGACGTCATTCATTTCCAAGGAAATGGCGAGATCACTAAATTGTTGGGATTTCCCAATACGTTACAGCCCTTATCATCCCCAGTTCATCGGGGTTTGTGAAAGGATTTAATGGCGCACATTGAAGGATATGTTGCCCAATGGTCAATTGCTGAAATTTACCACAGAATGGAGGATAACATTCCATCAAGCACTGCTATTATTTGCCTATAGAGAGGCACCTCGGGAGAGGCACCGGCGTTTCCCCATTTGAAACTATTCATACGGGGCAAATCCGAGGGGCCAATGCACATTCTGAAATGATCTAACTGGTTGGTGGGTGTTCTGATGGTCCAATCAGTTTCCAGTTACGAGTAATAGTCCATAAACCTGCGTGACCGTTATTGTCAAAGAGCGTGTGCCGTGGCACGTGATAAGTTTATACCAGTGCAGGGGGCGCGTGGTACACGTCAATACCTGCTAACCGCGGATCCAAACTACCAGTTCTTGGTTACCACGGTGAAGAGGTATGGCTTCTTTTGCCGGATCAACGGAAGATGGACCGTTTGGGAAGCATTACATGGGCAAGGACCGTTTAAGGTGCTTAAGAAGTAACGGGATGTTGATTATTTATCCAGGTTCGGAACAAGGAGAGAAGTATTCCACATTAAGATATGATTATGTAATAACACTTCTATGGAACGGCCAGAGGGCTCTAAAAGGGTGGGACACCCCCCTAGGTTGTCTGGGGAGACCCGAAGAATGGCATGTTCCTGTTGGTCAATTAATGCATTGGGTGATACAATAGAAGATGATTATTAATCTCCAGCTGTCTCTCGTTCCCCTTGCTCCTTCTGAGTCGTGCTGGGGATGAATGTGCAGGACTCCCCCCCCACCCCCCCCCCCCCCCCCCACCACCCCCCCCCCAATATATGTGACGGCCCCTAACGATAACACAGAAATCACTGAGGCGCGATCGGTCATTTAGAGAGTATTTAAGGATATTGTTCTCACTGATTTGCCAGGACGTACGACTTGATCTGGCCCACTCATATCATTTCATCCAATGAGCGGTACGACCCATACCGATCAGGGGTAAAAGCCGTATCCGCACCGCAGTCGCATTACATTTCAATAGTCGGCGATTTGAAAAAAGAATGAAATCTAGAGTGACATGTTACTCGGTTTGGGGATCAATCTTCTTCCATCGGAGAGTCTATCTTACTCCTTCCCTTATGGTGGTGGTATCGAAAGAAATATATGGATTCCTTGTTGTTGTCCTGCATTCGACTTTCCGTTAAATTAAAAATAGTGTCCTACTGTGATTGACTACTGAGCCCATTACCGAACCAAGAGGAACCCTCCTTACCTCAACTTTTACCATTGCCAAGGTTTTTTTAGTAAAACTGGATGCTTAATCTTCGGGGAATTCACATGGCAAGGTTTCCTCTTGTAGGATGTCGGCCTAGAATACACTATTTGACGGCATCTTTTCCGCCCCACCCAAAGGGGTTTATTTCTAGTTTAATTTTTATGGTGTTTCGGGCTTTCAGGCTAAGAATTGCGCCGCAAACTTTCGTAAGAATGTGATTGAGAAAAGTTACTAGGGTCATCGTTTACGGATGTGATTACGTACATCGATGACATCTGCTCGTTCCATGAAACATGGGAACAACATATGTCGGGGTTGTCCGTCACTGTTAGCGTTGTGTTAAATAAAGCATGGGTTTAAATACGGCCACGCCCTAGTATCGATTTGTATCGGTTTTAGTGGAAAGTTGTGAGTTGTTTTGGGGGTCTATCGTAGGGTACATATATATCTATTGTAAAAAAACTGAGATTGGCACTGTTACAAAAGTTTTAGGAACTACAGGCACCTAGGGACTAAGAAGAAGGTCAGAAGCCTGGATGGGGACTTATCGGCAAATTCATGCCTCAATTTTCTTTACAATTTCTGACGCTTTAACCTCTCTTACTAGTAGAAAGGATGCTTAACAGGGTTGTTATTGGTCGGCAGAATTGCGAGAAAGCATTATCAAAAAGAATCACAGGACGTTAATTTTCAGACAACCAATCCTTCTTTTGCCTGATTTGAGAAAGAGTAAACCTCGTGTGCAGAGAGTATGATAGAGGCTGGATGTGTGATCAGTCGGCCGTGCTGTTGTCCGTATTCTTGTGGAGATTGAGGAGACGCGGCATTCTTATGCAAGACTCTCCATGGCGATTGAGGTGTCCTTACATCCTAGGGTGGATTGTTATGCATAGTTGTGAGGAGATAGAGCTTTTAGATCGCTCTACTCGTTAGTACGCGAAGATCAGTGATGAAGTGAAGAGTAGTCTCTGTGTATTACGCTGTTGTCGTAGTGTTGGTGAGGAGCCTGAAAACAACTAGTGATTTCTTGGCACTGTGATACTCGCTTGATATGTACGGTTTACCTACCAGTGTTTATGTTACTCTTCGAGATCGCAGGTCAACGATTCCGTCTACTGTGTTTTATGTGAGAAGAGAGAATGTCACTTCGCTTCGAATTTCGTAGCGACGGCTCAGCGCGCTGGTTGGACTACTGGTAGGGTCAGCGCTTCTATAGCCTAACAAGAAGATAGTGTTCGCAAAAGTCTGTTCGCAGACAACTATCCATGTAGAGGGCGTAGATTTGTTGTGTGTCGTGGCCGTGAAATGTCTCCTCTGGTGCTAGGATTAGTGTGAGTTGTGGGGCAGATGAGGAGCGAGTAGTCTCGGTGGTTGTAATGGCACGACGTCTTACGTTTTACACCATGTGTAAAATAATAAATAGGACATTTGTGTTGCATGTGGTATGTGGGAGGTTGTTAGTGTCTCGTACCAGAGATGTGTTTTTTTGTTGTTAGATGGTCTTGGCTGTGTAGATAGTGTAGTCTACTGTGCTGAGCGTCATTTGGTGAGTGTTGTGTTGAGTGTTAGGGGTGAAGGATATAGAGATAGAGAGAGACGTCTCTCGTGGGATTTCTTTTGAGGGCGAGAGAGAGTAGGGTGGTAGAGGATTGTCTCACTATATATATCTTTTGTGGTGTGAGCGGTACTATGGACTGTTTGGGTTGGAATAAAAAATATATTTTTGGTGCGCGCAGTCGTCATTGTTGTGTTTAAGAGAAGATAAATGGTGGCTCAATGGAATGGAGTGAACAGGAAGGCCTGAGGTTCAGAGTGAGAAGATTGTCAGTTGGCCGCTTAACGGAAGCCGCATTGGCAGATTGATCGGAGCTCTCTTTAAGGTTGCTGGTTTTGTTAGCCGAATGCAGATTGGATTGTTATAGTCGCCTCTAGGGGGTAGTAGGACTCTGTTGGATCCAGTTCATATGGTTATTGCTGAAAAGAATGTATATGTTTTAGTTAGTATGGAATAGTTCCTTACGTGTTTTCAGGGTTCGAATTATTAAAAGGGAGATTGTTAGCACGCTTCGTGTACGGCGCTTTGAGTGAAATTGGCGTTTTGTATCACGAGAAGTTTATTGTTTGATTGGTGTGAGTCTCTATTGAGCAGTTTTGAGTATACGAGCTTATGACGGGAAACGAATGTGGCATTTGAGACGTGTAGAGTTATGTATTGTACTGTGGACAGAGTAGTTATAATTCGGGGTTTGAGGCCTTAGACAGAGACTATCACAAATTCATTGTCGCACACGCGTCAGCTTGTGCGTGCCGGTTGTTTTCTTAACTCTCTAAGGAGCATGATTAGCACAACGTTGGCTACGCTTGTAAATTGATTTAACAATGATAACATGTGTGGGAGGCAGTCTTATGTAGGCTTGTGTGTTAGATAAATATGTGCGCATGTTTGTGATATGGAAGATCTACGCTATTTTAATAGAAAATAGAAACATCAAAAATAAACTTTTGCAACTGTGATGACAATGATTACATAAATTCCTGTTAGACAGAATAACATGTTAGTGTCTTAGACAATAACTCGCATAATTCATAGACGCAAAGCTGTATAATAAAAGATTACTGTGGGAGCGGTTCCTCAGGTGTATGTGTATCATTCATACTTGTTGGGTGCGCACTCTTACTTTTTAGTCTTATAGCAAATTCTATACTATAATGACCACTTCTCTGTCGATTCAATGCTCACTGTCATCAGCCGGTGTGATTGTTTGTCGGACGGATCTTGGTAATGTGTTTTTACAAGATGTGGAGTGATAGAGAAAGAGTGTTGTTAGAATGATTGATCGTCGAAATATACACGTTACAAAGCGGGATTACAGATAATCTGATTAAGTGGAGCAACGGTTATCGGCAGATGCTTAATAATGATCGCAGTTAAAAATGATAATGGCATGTTGAATATCAAAACTAGACAAAAATTACAAATTCAGAGAGAAAACAGTAACACCCCCTCAGAATCTATACATTGGATTGACCTCTACTAATGAAACGTTAGTATGAACATCAAAAAACTCTAGGTATAATGTTACGGAGACCAGCACTGCTGTGAGAGATGACTGGAAAGACTCCAATGTACATGCACTGACCAAGCACGCAAATGGACATGAAAGTTTACCTGAGTTATGCTAAAATCAACATTTTCCTAGATGAAGGATGCGCTCCGACGAAGAAGAGAAATTGGGTTTCTTATATATTCTCTACAGATACAGAAAAAAAGTAAAGTCAAGAACTTGACTATTGAACTCTTACAAATGTCTGGGATGAGTTGAATTCAATGTCCTCCATCAACAGGTCTCAGAAGAGACTCAGTTCGCGACTACAAAGGAGATGCGTGCGCACGTTGGCCGTCTGTTAGTGTCGATCTCTGACTGAAGACTGGCCTCGAGTTTAGAATCAGTGTGTAGATTTTCTTTATAAAAGAACAGTGTTGCTGGCGGCGCACGATAGTATGGCCTCTTTAAGGGAGAGCGTAAGGACAGGCTCCGCTGTCTTGTTTTAGAGATACGCAGAAGAATCGCGATGAGAATAGTATGTGTCACTCCGTAATAAAATAATGTTCAAACAATGCTCTCGGTCGACATATCTGTGGCCGCTAAATGTTCAATGTAGACAATGAAAGGGACGCGCAGTCTACGCTTTAAAACAGAGATTGCAAATGCCCAAGCTCTAGGCTTGACTTATTAAGAAAGCTTAGGAGGGGTTACGCTCTGCATGCTGGTCTCGCTTTTGGAAGATTGTCTTCAATACATATTAGTCGCACTGGGAAGAATACTACCTGCAGGTCCTCTCTTTATTCATTGTACAATCATTAGCACTGTTTTTGATATGTATCGTATTTCTGAATTCTGGTTAAGCCCCCCCTTCTAGTAGGAATTATCTTTTCTTATAACAGTCACTGTAGGTTCTCTATATGACTCGATTGTATGTACATTTTTCAACGCATCTTGTTTGTATTTGTCATGCATGATAAGTAATTAATGTTAATATGAGTGTGCTATATTATTATTTTACTTTACGTTGAATTTCTTGAAATTGATATGCAACATGCATATGAGAATAAATGAATTCAGTATGAAAGGTGAGCGAAAGGAAGGACAGAATGTTAGACGGGCCTGCGTGCCCAATTCTCAACCCTTTGAAAATAAAGTTCGTTCGTTTGTTCTTTTACCCTCTTACCCTGGGGATTCAAGAACAAGGACTGTCTTGTAATGCTATCAACAAGTTTCCTCCATGTGTGTCCTATCCATCTCCACTGTCTTCTTCTCTTATTCCACTGGCACTAGTCTGGTTCTTTTCATCAGTTCCACATTAGTGATCTTGCCATATCCTTTCAGTCCTTCTATTCTACGCAAGCACCCATTTATGAAAGTCTGTAGCTGTTTGGTTAATTAATATGAAACAAATATAAAGGTATGTTATAAGGCACTCGTAGGAAATAAAGAAGTAGAACACTAGACAACAGAAAAACAACAGACATGAGTGGCTTACCCAGGATTTGAACCCTGGACCTTCCGTGCGACAACACCGCCTAGCTATGCAAGCAGATCACACTGTCCTCCCTGCCATCTACGCATCCCCAAAAAAGGATGTTTCAATGACAGGTCATTAGTGCGAACCTCTATACATAACACCGGAAGTTTACCATGGGCAGTTCAGCCTATTAATGACGCAATCACTTCTGTTGTTCCCCTATATATCAGTATTGGTCAGTCCAACAAGACAAAGACCTTAATACTGTGTCCAGTATGATAGTAGACTTAGAACAGTAAGAACAGGACAGAGGGTAGGTTTGGTATTGTATAAACATTTATAACACATAAGGGAGGGAAACCACGAGGCCTGTAAACAGTTGGTATTGTATAAACATTTATAACACATAAGCTGTTTGGTTGTTGTTTTTGTTGTTCTCCATGTTTCAGAGCCATACAATAGGACTGACTTGACATTTGAATTGAAAATTCTGATTTTTGTGTTGGACATGATGTATTTATTTTTATCTCTATATCTATGCCAATACAGTGAAAGCTCCTCTAGCCTTTTCCTACTTGATGTACATTTATTACTATAGTAATAGAGGTAAGAAATACTAGATAGCATGACAGGTTATTTATAATTACTTAATTGTTCCTCTTCTACCGTGAGGTGTAGAGGTTTGTCAGAGAGAGAGCAATACTATCCTATTTGCTGTCTTCCTCCTGGCCTGGTTCCATTCTAGTCCTGGGTCCTTCAGAGATTCTCTTATGTAGTCCTCCCAGCAGACTCTGGGTCGTCCTGGAGGTCTGAATCCCTGGCTCTTAGTTTCCTATATTTGTTATGGTAGCTTATCTTCTCCCATTCTGCAGACATGGCCATACCATCATAGTTGGGACTGTTCTATTTGGGTCTGCAGGGACTGGGTTTTGAGGCCTTGCTGTATCATCTGTTTGCGGGCCATGTCCCTTCTTGTTACCACCTTCCTTAGATACCTCATTTCCGAGGTCTGGAGCCGGCTTTTGTAGGTTGTAGTCATAAGCCATAACTCGCATCTGTAAGTCAAGACTGGAACATGGGTGGAGCGGTATACAGCCATCTTCGCCTTCTTGCCAACTTCTTTTTAGCTGAGAAATCTTGATTTATGGCCTGAAAAAGTCTCCCAGCTGCTGCTCTTCGGGTAGCCAAATCTTTGATGGCTCTCTTCCAGTCTATAACAACTCTAAGGTAAAGTGGTACAGGTTATTTATATTTAACAGTATTAGATTATATCAGCACAGTTGGAGGGAGAGACAATGATATCAAAATAAGAAACAAAAGGCTAGGAATACAGGGTGGTAAAGAAACAGCCACATAGTTAATACATAAGTGAACATGTTTCCCCAGGGTTACTATGACACAATGGACAGTGGTATTCGAGATGAAAAAGGTTACATTTCTGTGCTGTCCCGCAGTGATGATGTTATAAATGTGGCTGGACACAGACTATCATGTGGCACGATAGAAGAGGTGAGAAAAAAAGCACCACTAATAATATTGTTTTGGATGTGGTAAAGTGGTATTCAGTAGATAAGTAGAATTGAATGTAGTTTTGTAGTTTCTAGCAACGTACTAAGTGTGCAAATCTCTTTGATTTCAAAATATGTGTACTAAACATTATAGGAAAAAGGAAATAAAACATTGTTTTATAGTACTTACATTTATTTACTTAGTATTATAGAAGAAAGGAAATGTAAACTATATTTCAACTGTTGATTTACTTGTGTGTGTGTCCATCTCGACTCATGCTGCCTAATGTTTAGACTGTAATGATGTCCAAGTGTAAATGATTGTTTAATTGTACTTGTTGCGTACACGCGCGCTCTGGTTGTACGCGAGTATACTGATAGATCGCGTGATGATTGGTGGATGTTGGGGGATTTTCCTCTCCTACTCTACACGGTCCATTTCTGCTAAGTCGACACGTTTGATGCTAGACCAGAAAACTCGCCGCACACAGCCTCATTGCAGCTTGTTGTTTGTCATTGACATTACGTAGTTTCATTATCGCAGCAGGCGTGCATTAAATAGCCCTTAGTTATAGCTTGTATACGCTCTTATCTCCGCATTGTCCAGTGTTAACACTTATGGTGTGCGCTCTCGAAGGCACAGTTTCTGTCAGCTCTCTCACTTGCCACGTAACACCTGCCCATGAACTCCTCAGGAGTCAGTAGATCTCGCTCACAGCCAGTTTCTTGTCAATGACTTGAGGATGTATGGATAGGGGTGTGAGTGGTTTCGAGCAGATGTTCCTGCTCGCAGCCATTCCGTTCTGAACTTTTCCGAAAGCATGAGCGTTGTGAGAGTGTCTGACAATATATGCTGCCCCGGTGTGTTGGAGAGTCTTCAGACACGACACTTACGCCTCAGTGCGTGCAGTAACTGCCTCTACCTCCATTCTCATTGCTGGAGGTTGGGGTCATGTAGGACCCAACGCTGTTCTCAGCACGATGTCCCTGCCCTTGTATGTTCTCGGTTGATCTGAGAGGCCCCATTCAGATTTTGTCTCACAACGTCACTACAGACTGCAACATCAGGGGATATCAAGGCAATGGCGTCATCATCCCCAGCATGATGCACGTTATACAGCCTGATTAATCTCAGCTCAGCGCAGCTTCTGCGTTTTTCGCTTTGTCACCAAGTTCTGCACTCTCTGCCAAACCGAAGGGCTTAATGATGACTGCTGGTAGTTTATTCCTAGTGTTATTACAACTCCGGACCTTGGTTCTCCGATACTCCTTTCACTCCTTGTTGGATACTCATTTTGTCAACCACATGGGACACTCGTGATCTCAAAAATGTCTGGTCGAATTGCCTGTGCCCATCCACGACCAAGTCCACCTCTTGAATCTTGCTCCTTTGATGTCAAAGAACTTTCACATTCTTCAGTTGTGTAGTGGGGGGGAGGTGTGTGTCTTTTGTCCATTGGTGGTTACACCGCGTCTCATATATGCCGCTTTTTGCTGGGCTTCGCCATCGATATCTGTGATGTGTTAATCGGAAGCAGTCACAGCCGGACGCATGTCATCTCAGTAGTTGTATCACAAGATGGGGGTGTTTATTGTTCACGCGCTACAGGCCTCGAAGAGAGAATCAACCTAGCTGGACACCAGACTCCCTTCCATTTTATGAATGCAATTCTCACAGTCGTGTTAAGGCATTGTGACGCTCACTGTACGAGCGTTGGAGTGTATGTGGTGCGCTTCCTTATGGAGCGCTCGCCGTGTCCTCGATCTGACTGAAAAATCCACTCGAGCTGATGATACAGGAGAAACAATAGTCTCTTGTTACAGGAGAGCGGAGCATCGCAGCAAAGTCGCGCATTTGTAATGATTTTGGTGGGTTGGTTGGTTTGATGTGTGATTTTTTGTTGGACTCTCAAGTTTGTGATCGCGATTGACTGGTGGAATGGGGTTTGAGTCAGTTTGGTGAGTGGGTGGGATTTGTAGAGAGGAGTATTTTAGTGGGATGGTGTTTTGTATGTAGGGGACAATGGTGGGGGTAGTGTACTATTGGTTACTATCAGGGCTGTCTTGCCCTAAGGGGTAGGAACAGGTTATGGGGTAATGTGGGATATTGGTTGTTTCTAAGTTGTGTAATGGTGTTTGGAGAGTCGGTGTGGGAGGGGGGGTTTGGATGGGTAGGGGTGGATGTATGTTTGCTGATGAATTGAGTACCACGATGGGGATGTTGTACTGTATAGGGTGAGTGTTGTTGGGAATTGATTTATTTTGGTGGGGTCCGATTGATGGGATATTGTGCTATTCTCCTTTGCTAGACAGGTGGTTTGGTGTTATTGGGTTTAGTGTGCTCTTGATGGTGCCTTGGAACTCCAGTGTTTTCATGTCTGATGAGTGGTATATTTTTTTTTTAGAGGATGGTGGAACGTTGGTGTGTTTATGGGGCGAAAGTTAGGGGATCTGTGATGATGGGGTGGGAAGGGATATGGACGCAGGTAAGCGAGGGAGATGGTATTTGGAGGTGGTTTGTAGCAATTAGCCTGGGTGTTGTGGAGGGGATTTGTGGGTGAGGGAAAAAGGGAATGCAGAGGAGCGAAATCTGGCGCTGCATAGTTTTGTGCCCTAAAGTTTATATTAGAGTGTTTGAGGTATATTGGGGGAGTTGGGTATGAGAGTTGATCTATGGAGATTGTTGGATGTGGATGTAAGCTTGTGAATGCTTTAAGTAGTATATGTTGGGGTAGTGTTTAATTAAGAATGTCAAGGGGAGGAGTAGGGAATTGATGGTGCTAGAGGGGATGTGGGGTTGGTGAATAGTCTAAGAGGAGAGTTGGTAGAATTTGGGAAGGAGTTTTAGGTATAGGTGGGGGGAGGGGAGGTTGTATTTTTTAGAACTCAGGGGGGAGGGTATTTTAGAAAGCTGAGGTAATTGAAGATGGGTGTATATGGGGTAGATGTACATTTGTTATATGCGCAATGGAGGAATTGTTAGTAAGCGTAAGTGGTACCTGTATATTTTGTTGGTTTTTATATGGTCTGGGAAGATATTATGTGGAGTAGTTTGGTGGATGAAGAGCGCAAAAGTGATTTCATAGGTGATGGGTAAGGTTATGTTGGTTTAATTATTGGGGAGTTATTTTGGGTTGACAAGGAAGATTTTGGGTGTTTGATAGTTTGGGGGTTTTTATGTTGTTTGGAAGAAAGATGGATTTTATGGAAGTTTGAAGTAATGGGGGGCATTTGATTACTGAGGAGGTAGATTTAGTGGTTGTGTTGTGAGTTTTTGTGGTTCATATATGGGTGAGGGATGTTAAAGAGAGATTGTGGGGGGAGGGGAATGTGTGATTCCATTGTGTTGTTATTTTTGTTTTAAATGATTACTGTTATGATAGTTGAAAATGAAAGTTATAAGGCACTAATGAGATTATATGCTATTTTGTGGTATGTAGATGTGGCAGTAGTACTGGGTCGTTTACCATGGGGTAAAGTTTTGTAGATAGGTATGTCTTAAAGGTTTTAATGATGGTTTATATGTTATTCGTGGGCTGGTTTGATTAAATGAGGTGATTTAATGATGGGTTGGCCTGTTGACACCCTGGGGTTTGATGAAGTGTGGGATACGAATGAAGGGTAATATTTTTTTTTAAAGTTTGCTGGGTATATATTGTTATTTATATATTTGTAGGGGGTTAATATTTATTGTATGTAACTATATGTATTTATATATTGTATGTGGGATAAGTTATGTCCCTCTGATATATCTAACGTTTTTGTGATAACTATGTAGTTAAAACAGATATGATACCATATTATATAACACAAGTAGTGATATAGGATCATTACACGTTTAGTGCGCTACAGCTAATGTGTGCAGAGTTTAACATATTACACCTGTACATAGCTCGTAAGTTATCATGCATGTGGGTAGTAGTATCTAGTATATGTTTCATGTTAAATATACTTGGCTAATATAATTTTGTTTTATGCTAATAAGTGTGTTATACAGGCGGCATTTTATGATGATCTTAAAAATGAGCATTGAATATACCTATCAATTGTACCTATTAAACTTTTTAGTGTTAAAAATTTTCCATTTGGGGTAATTAAATACATTATGTCAATATATTTACGTAGGGAAGGTTATAGGGTTTGTCAGTTGTGGGTCATTTAACTTGTTCAGGTCGTTGTATCATGGGAGCATGATTAGTTGAGTAAGAAATCAAATAATTGTAGGTATTAGATTAAAATTAATCATTAACGATTTCCGTAATGAAATTGGATGTTAATAGGGATAAAATATTAATAATCCTAACCTCACAAAGTCATAAGACTTTCCCATAGATATAATATTATTGAAACATTCATTCTGAAAAAAAAGCAAGTATAATATTGGCTCTTAAATGATATTGAGGTTAAAAGCTAATTGAATTGGTCACACTCAAAATTTCTCTGGGGCTGTAATTGACAAAATACAATTATTCATGAAAGTACTGACAATGATTTATGTAAAAAGAAATTTAAAAAATACATACTTGATCACCAGAATGTGCTTTAGCTGGAGTGTGATATGTCTATACCACTAATAATATGGTCACAGATGCACATTTTGTTGCTTTTTCTCTGGCCTTGGGGGCCTATTTCCTTCCTGGCGGCAGCATTGTCCTCACACTATTAAAAATTTTGAATAGCAGGGCAGACGCAGAGTGTTTTTTTCAGACATCCAATACGCAAATAAAATACTTTGTTTCTGGACTCGTTCAATGGGTCGCAGCAGGATCTACGCAAACCTCAATGTCCTCATTGTCAAGAGATGTGTCTTGCGCTCATGATAGACTGCTGTGAGCGTATAGAGCTGATTTTGTGTCTGCGAGGAGGAGTATTGTCTAATTTCTAACTGTGTAATGCACAGGATGGGATCGTACTGACTCGCTATGTGGAGTTTTACTCTTGGTGAGTTGTACTCTTACTTTATTGATAATCTGATACCAGCCAGCGCTTCGAAGTCGTAGAATCTCTTGACGGCCTAAATTGCTTGTCGTTATGATTTGGAGGTTTCGGACGAGGCTTAACGGCAGAGCAGGTGGTCACATAAGTGTGGTAATATATCCTAGTCTGGTTGGGGCTTAGTGCGACATACTTTGTCTATGAACTCTCACATAAGAAAGGTGTTATAATGAGTTAAGTTATCGATGTGATTACCATTTGAGGCAGTGATATGGATAAAAGTATTCACCAGTCTTTGGTGAAGCGTCCTTAGACACCACTTCATGTATAAAACTGGTGATGTAGCGGGTCCTGTACGTGGTGATGTTATAGAAAAATCTGCGACAGATTGATTTGGTTTTTTAGGCACTCGACTCTGTGCTCTAATAAATACGCGCACGCGCTTCTCAATTGGTGTATGGAGATTGATGTGTGATCTTTTTGTCAGTAATCTAGTTGTTTGGGCATGGGACTGTGGTGGAGTATTGATAGCGCAGCAGATTAGTTATTCTCTAGTGAGTGTGAATAGCCATTCAAGAAAAGCAGACATCGCTCTATGTTTAGCCCGAGTCCGCTGTATGCGGCACATCGACGCTCTTCAGCAAGAGAAAAAATCGAGTGCGATGGCAGACGCTCGTTTCATGTTTTTGGTGTGTTTGTTTTCTAGGTCATTTTAGTTTGCAGAGGTAGAACACAAGCGTCGTGTGTGGTTGGGCTATAGATGGTTCTGTGTTGGATTTGTCAATGCGTGTGAGTGACGGTGATTGCGCGTGCGATATATATAGGCGCTGACAGATGAATATCGGTTGCGTGTCTCGCAGGGGTGCATGGTGTCAGAGAGGTAAGAGAGATGCGCTTTCAAATGTCTCAAAGGGCGTTAACAGTGAAAACTAATCTGGAGCTGCTGATGCAGCGCTCCGCGAGACTATCACCCTCATCACTAGTTGCAGGTCTATTGTCTGTAAGCTACCCGTTCATGTTGGTTATCTGGAGGCTCTATGGCAGCATGAAATCAGCTTTCACAAAACCTTTGACAGCGTTCTACGAATGCTGGAACTCTTTTGGCTGTTGGTGTGTAAATATGTTTCCTTTTAATGTTTCAGGCGTGCCCGTGCGTCAAAACTAGACCTAAAAATGCTTGAGAGCATCTATTCATAGGTCAAGGTTCTGGATAGGAGCCTGAATTCCAAATCAGTTGCAATCTCAATTCTCGACTAGTGTCACTCTTTTCTTAACGAAATTTACCCCTGAAAGATGTAAGATCATAAGAAAGACTAGAGTGTTGAAGAATAATTTTTGGCCTGCGCGCATTGACCAGATTTTTCAATAAATTGAGGGTACGTTTCCATTGTTATTTGTGAGACGTATGTTTGAGCTTGCCGTGTTATCATTGTTATGCTGTTGCTCTTTCGTTCTGCACATAATGGCGACATTGGTTCTATTAGGATTATGAAGGTTTCGTTGATTATATAATGGCGCCCAGGGTCTATATGTCTTTAATTATTCACACTATGTGTTTTGGTTTTTATTTTTTATTTGTATTGGTTTATTTTATTTTGTTGTGTGCTTTTGTTGTATGTTTTTATTTTTACTTTACTTTCTGTGTGTTGTTTTGTTTTTTTCATTCTGTTTATTTGGATTTGGTATTGGGTTAATTGGTAATAGGTTTGCGGGTATCTTTTCACATTTGTTGTGTGGGTGCATTGAAGGCGGTTACTTTGTTTTATTGATGGGTTATATGAACAGTAGGTAACTATTTATTGCGTGGGAATGGAATAAAGGTAACGTTTATGTAATGCAATAAGCTATTCAATAATTGAATCGGGAGTGAGTAATATTAGGAAGCCTAAGATTGATCTTAGTCTGTGGGCGCTTATCATTGGCTGTCGATGAAGTCTGGTCCGTGGTTTTATAGTTTGTGGTGTGACATGTCGCGTTAACTGACCGGACACCTATTATGCGAGTGGGCTCGTTCCTTTCTGAGAGGAAAAATTGATTTCAGTATGGTAAAGTACGGGCAGGGGAAAGGGGGTTGTCAACGGAGATTGTATAGGTCAGTGAGGTTGTGGTTGAGTAAGTAAGTACATGGATGACGTGCTGCTCTGTATTTTTGCAAGGTTGTCAATTGAAATTGTATGGCACCTGTATCGGATACATTTGGCCCACTGTTGGTTAACAAGAATACTGGTTTCGAATATGTTGCCTCATTGACCTTGGATGTGTGACGAAGTTTCACAGATACTGATTCTTAATTATCTATATTCTGTCTATTAACCGCTTCAAAATAAAAAGTTCAATAATCATTGAGGTATCGAATTTTGTGTATCTAACTGCTGATTTACCCATGGTGTCGGTTGCACATACGGTTATATTTTACCAGCTCGGTTTTCAGTTTTAGTTTCATAGTGGCTTTTTTCTTTTTTCTTAGGTATTTCATAATCTCCTTGCCTAGCATTAGTATTACTAAGTGCATTTTTTTATTTATTTACGATTCGAACAGTTCTTTTTTTGTGTTGACGTATGGTGTTATTACGGTTTGCTTGAGCTAGACTTTAGATGCAAGGTGGTAATAATAACACTGTTTGTGGGTACTTGCCATTGTCAATTGCATTGATAGTCTCGTCAACCTAAGTATACTTGGTGTGATTTTCGGTTTTGCTGTCTGACTTTGCTATATCTGGCAATGTTTTATTATATAGATTGTCAATGTGGTAGTGGATTAGCCTGTCTGTGGTTTTGGCACTATATGTACCTGTCTTATCTTGGGTGATGAGTGTTCACACGTGGTAGAGATTTGTGTCGGGGGTCATTCTTCTATTATTTATGAGTACGCACATTATGGTATTATGGAGGTGGGATATTTGTTGGCTTGTGGGTGATTTGTTGGGGGGTTCCGTGTTCGTACAAGATGGGGTTAGGTAGGGTGTGTTTATGTTTTGTGGGTGGTTATTGGGATTTGGTGGTAGCGGTGGTGGTGAAGAATGCACACGACACACAACAGACATGATACAGGGTAGATTAGTGGGATGTAGTGTTAGGGTGTGAAGTATTTGATGGGGAGGGGGGGTAGTGTCTTTACTAGTGAGGGGATAGCCGTGATGGGTGGAAGGAGATGTTGGGAGGTGTGGATGAAATGGGAGTGCTAGATAGGTACATGGGAAAATGTTCGGCTCTCTTACTGGATGTTTTATTTTATTTCACCTGAGGGTTGTAACCCGACCTTCCCTGAAATTATGACAGTGATTGCTGTGAAATGATTGTCTTTGTTCTATTCAGTGTATTACTGAATGTGCTCCATGATGCTTCTGAGATTGTGCCGTGGGATACCTTTCAATCTATTATCATGGTAAGTTGAAGATCCTGTCCCACAGGAGTGGAGTAGCCTTTGTTACCTAAAAAGGAGAACCACTTTATGGGCCTATAGTCCTCCAGTGTCGCACACTAGGATTGTGCATATGTACCAGTTCTCGACAAGGTCTTTTCTACCTCATTCACTACTTCTGTCACAGTTCTATTCTCCAATCGTTGTTACTATTGGTTTAAATCTGCTAACTGTCTCTTACGCCTTGGGGGTTTCCAAGAACAAGGACCTGCAATTGTTACTGCTATCAATCTTCTAACCATCACCAGCATCTTCTTCTCATCTCTTGTTCCACTGGCACTTGTCTGGTTCTTATCATCAATTCCACATAAGCGATTTTAGCCAGTGTAGTGCTGATTGCATTTTTGATTAACTATTGTAGCACTTAATGTACACTTGATTGTTCACTGAATGCATTTTAAAAGAATTATATTTCTTTGTTTGAATTGAAGTTTCATAATGTGAAACGTATAACATGTATGGTGACTCTGAACAGGGCTGTTAGTCATCTGGTGATATGCAGCCAGACATGTCAGTAATAATGGTTTGTCTTTGATCCACCATCACTGAGCATTAGCTCTTGTTCATTAAGCAATAATCCTCATCTATGCCAGGACAGCATGGACAATGGAAAAAAGAATTGAGGCCCTTGAAATGTGGATATATAATAGAATGGGACATGTCTCAGAAGAGAAAAGTAAAAAAGAGCCTAGAAAACCTAGGAATGAAAAGAAAATTAATGAAGGAGATCAAAGTTGGACAGCAACAGTATTTTGGCCGTATAAAAAAACATAACATTTGCTGAAGACCACAATGGAAGGACAAGTTGAAGGCAGACGTGCAAGAGGAAGGAAGTGCTAAAGTGGGAAAAAAAATCAGCAAGAGATGGGCCAGAAAGAGTATTAGAGTGTACCATCAATACAAGAGACAAAAGACTCAGATCATTGCAGCCGACCTTTGAGGTGGCAATGGCAGCTGATGATGATTCCAGGACATTGAAGGAACAAAACTACAGTGCCCATCTATACTAGAACATTGAAAAAACAAACTATTAAATACAGTGAAAGAGGTTGCTTGGTGGAGTCACCGAAATGTTAAAAAAATTAAAAAAAACTCTTGCCTATCACTGCAGCCATTGCCTTCTTCTTTAACTCTTTCAGTCCCAAGCAAAAAAGTGGGTTTGGCCCAAGCAAAAATGGCCACCCCAGTGCGTTTTTATTGTTGTTGTTTGGAAATAATTTTTTAAAATGTTCATATGCATAAATAACTTTGTTGTTGTATATGAAACTGAAGGTAATTGGATGTACTTTACTCTTGTGCTACAAGTATAAAAGCTTTCATTGAAAAATGATTAGTTATTCAAGGTAAAATGGAGGATATGCGCTTAAAAAAAATGATTAGTTATTCAAGGTAAAATGGAGGAAATGCGCTTTAAAAAATCGCTTTAAAAATCTAAAATAAATATTTCAAAACAGAAACACGTTCACTCTTAAACACGTGCGGTATTTAAAAGAATGTACTTGCAGTCGGAAATGACTTTGTGGGTAGTTATAATTAGAAACAGTCTCAAACAGAGGCACATATACTGAAGGCTTTTTAAAGTCGATTGGGCCAAGCGCGTCTAACCCCTGAGCCTTTATAAAGTCGATTGGGACTTAAAGAGTTAAATGCCAGGTTGACTAGTAAAGGTGATCACACTTTTCTAATCTTTTTTAAATGCCAGGTTGACTAGTAAAGGTGATCACACTTTTCTAAATCTTTTTTAAATGCCAGGTTGACTAGGAAAGGATTCACCTGTTTTTGCCACAAGGTGTGAGAGCTGCCCTATACGCTGACGACTTGGTGGTGTGGTGTGTAGAAGAACATCTAACTATCGCTAATAAGCGAATACAAAGGGCAGCAGACAACATAGCAGCATGGGCAGAGAAATGGATGGTGCAGATCAACGCTGAAAAATCATCAACAACACTTTTCACGCTCTCCAACAAAGACAAAGCAGGAGAGATACGACTTGGAAATATACATGTCCAAACAGATGAGGAACCGGTGTACTTGGGCATTACATTAGATAAGAGAATGACATGGAGGCACCACATCGAGAGAACAGAGGCTAAAGCGAGAAGAAAACTTTCCATACTGAGGAAAATAGCTGGATCAAGTTGGGGAGCTAACGAAACAACACTAAAGAAAGTGTATACAGGTGCAATAAGACCTATATTAGAGTACGGATCAGCAGCATGGTCTACAGCAGCCAAATCACACCTACAAGCCTTAGATAAAGTACAAAATCAAGCGCTTAGGTTGATCACGGGTGCCATGAAGACCACACCAATAAATGAAATGGAAAAAATCACAGGCATTCCACCTTTATTATACAGACGAGACACTAAGACCCTGATCCAAGCAGAAAAGTACAAGAACATGCCCGCACATCCAATGAAAACTAGATTTGGAGATTTAGCCAGTGGGAGGTTGAAGAGAAGCAGTTTTGTGCATCGGTCCAAAAAACTAATTAGAACATACAAGGATGAACTACCAGACATCACTAAGGAAATAACTCCCACACTCCTCCCAACCCCATGGGAACAACATCAAAATTTCAGTATTAAGACCTCCATAACTACCACCTGCCCCATGGGAGAGCTAAATACTCTCCAAAGGAAAATAGCAGCATGTGACATGATTGAAGAACTATACCCCAGAGAAGCATGGATCCAAGTATATACTGATGGATCTGCAACCAGAGCAGTGAAGAACGGAGGCGCAGGAGTTTATGTGGTCTATCCAGACAAAGAAAATGAATCCACCTGTTCACCTACTGGAATATTCTGTTCAAACTATGCTGCTGAAGTACAGGCCATAAGCATTGCTGCAGGAATAATAAATAACACAATAAGCCAATGTCAGCAGGTTGTATTCCTTACCGATGCAATGTCAGTTCTGCAAGCCCTCAACAGTGATAAACTGCCAGAATTAAACAAAGTCCTATGCGAAGTAAATATCAAAAGAAGGGTAGTGCTACAGTGGATACCATCACACTGTGGCATACCAGGAAATGAGAGAGCAGATATGTTAGCAAAAGAGGGAGCAACACAGGAACAAAAAGAACAAACAATCACATTCCAGGAAAAGAAGACCCTTATCAAGGCCATCAGGAAAATTGATCAACAAAGAGACAACTATCAATATCTTGATCGAGCAAAACAGGTGATCCTGTTCCGTATGAGAACAGGACACAACAGACTGAACAGTCACTTATACAGACTGAGATTGGTCCCATCACCCCTATGTACGTGTGGACAGGCAGCACAGACAGCCGAACACATCCTGCAAGACTGCCACATGCTTAGTCAATTGCGAACTGAACATTGGCCCACAGAGACGCACATCCACACAAAGCTGTTTGGGAGTCTTGAAGAACTTTCAACCACAGCAACATACATCCAGAAAACCGGACTTCTTGTGTAGACATTTCTAAACAACAGCGAACGAGAAGAAGAAGAAGAAGACTAGGAAAGGTGATCACACTTTTCTAAATGGTGATTGTCATTGCTATTGTTGACTTTCTTGTGTGCTATTTGTTAAATTGAGCAGTATCTTCTCTCTTTCCACCTCTGTCTTTTGACCTCTATCTTTCTTTCCATCATTCTTGCCACAGTGTTGTACAACTTCCCTCTATTGAAGTTTCTTTTACATGACCGGGTTGCCAGCATAATGCACAACCTTGCATTATCGCCTTATGATATGCCTGAGGCATCAGCATTTCCTTTCTTTCTTTTACTCCACAGACACCCTCTTGAACCACATGGTTGTTCATTCAAGGCTTCTACTTACACCAGATACCTGGACAACAAGCTCAAAAAAAAAAAAAATGACAGCCGCTTAAAAGGATTTGAAGGACAATGCATAAGAGTAATCCTTCTAATTTGATTGGTGCACAAAATTGTCTGTGTAGAAATCACTAAGTGAACAAGGCATCTGTGTAGAAATCACTAAGTGCAAAAGGCATCTGTGTAGAAATCACTAAGTGCACAAGGCATCTGTGTAGAAATCACTAAGTGCACAAGACATCTGTGTAGAAATCACTAAGTGCACAAGGATTAACAAAGTCTAAAAAGAAAAGATGACAATGGAAAGGGTAGGAATGACCTTGAAATGGAATGCTACAGTGACAAGAAGAAGGTGGAGACTTTAGAAAAATGTTAACCACTATAGAAGTGACATGAACTAAGGCCAGAAAGACTTTAAAACGAACTGGGATGACTGACATGTGCCAGGTCTTTGTGAGAAAAATGTGTTGGTGCCTAATGTTCCGTTGATCCAGGAGAAAAGAAGAATCACCTGATTGCCCAAGGATATCATTGATTCCTCCCTTGATGGTTAACTGTAGCAATGGTTGAGAGAAAAAGACTGACAGGACTTTTTGTTTTTAAACATTTTAACAGGATCAAAGAAGTCAGATGAAGAAATCAAGTCTGAGGTGATAAAGTGTGTGAGAAATGGTATTGGTCCAGTAGCCGCTTTTAAACTGGTGGTCATTGTACCAAAGCTTCCAAAAACTAGGTCAGGAAAAGTGGCACGCAACACAATAGCAGCACTGGCAGCGGGACGACCATTCAAAGTAAGTTGTGACACAAGGTGATGTTTGAGAATAATTAAAATTTGCGTAAATGAGTAGAGGGCAGTTTGACAAAAACACAACAGTAAAACATCTCAGTGTGCTTAAAAATTAGCACAGAAATTAACTTAGAGAATAAAGTAGGTTGGTTTTAATTTTTTTTTTCATTAGGCACTTCGGATTTCTTTAAGCGTTCTCATTTAAGTTTACAGTTTGTGTACTTTCTTTCTTTCTCTTTCTTCAGAGACATGAATATTTAAATTCTTGCTTCTTTCAGCTGGATGACCTATATTTCTTCTCTGCTGATATGTATTCAAATATTGTTTTCTTTAACATTACCTATGTTTGGTGGCCGGAGTGATGCTGACCACATCACCCCTACTGTGCCGATGGTCAAGAAAATATGGGCCTAACACCATATTCCCAATATGCCTCAGTGGGCTTGTAACCGGGATCCTTAATCTTACCTATGGTCATCTCATAAAATCTGTCAACTGCCTGTCTTATTTTTGACTGCTGGAATTTGGCATCAAACATAAGTCTAGCAGAGATGGACAGATGGGAGGATGTATCCATTGTGTATATAATCAACGAGCTATAGGAACAGTTAGCTTTCACACTCTTCGACATATACTGAGGGAGACTGAGCACCTATGGGTTTGCCTGGAGTGTAATGATGTTGATTCTGTTCAACAATAATTCTTGAAATCTTCATATCTTCCTGCATTAAAAACAGGTAAGGTAAAGCTAGTCCTAAAGCTGATTCTGATGTAGAGGAGTGAAGTGTTAGAGAAGTCACTATACTAGATCCAGCTTTGAGAGTGATATGGTATTTCAGAGCGATTGATGAAGAGGAAGAAAGATGAATCTATGAATTCTATGGTCATGCTAGTAAGAGTAAAAACATTAGAAAAAAACAGAAAAAACATTAGAAAAAAAAACATTAAAAAAAAAAGCAAAAGACAAAAAAAAACTACTTATGTAGAATGGAAATAGTGTTTCTTTTGTCGGTGTAAAAGGATAAAATAAAAAAGAATCCAGACGTAAACTGACAAATAAATTAAAAAGCAAAATAAAAAAAAACTGCAGACTTCAGGACATCCCATAGAGCCTAAGGCTGATATCCTATTAACTTCACTAATGAAGCCACTGAATATGGACACCCTTGTAATATTGAATAAAAAAACTTGTTCATTTTGCCATTTTTTTTGTTTATTAAAGTGACAGAAAAAGACAATAATGATCCCGTTTACATGCCTATTGAGGCATATTGGGAATATGGTGTTAGGCCCACATTTTCTCGACTATCGGCACACTAGGGGTGATGTAGTCAGCATCACATCGGCCGCCTTAACCTTCCCAGAAGTTGCTCTGGTACCCAATTCATGAGGCTGGGTCTACCACAGAGCCGTTTGCGGTCTAAAATATCCCACTTCAACTGGAGATCGAACCATGGACCACCGAACTAGGAAACCAGTACACTAACCACTGCGCTATGCAGCTCCAAGAAAGACAGTAAGACATACAAGAAAAATCAATTTTTAATTGGAATTTTGGTGTCTTTCTATCCAATTCTTCTTGACTTAATACTCAGATCTGTTGTTTCATTCATACTATAACCTCCTTTTTCTCTCCTCAGTGTTTCATTCTGCATCAAAAGAACTATTATCAGGTGCTTGCGTAAGTAAGTCATTTTGTGGTGTATGCTTTTTTTTTTCCAGATCCCTATGACCATAGAAGATCCCAGTGTGTACCCAGCTTTACAAGAACATCTGAAAGCAATAGGCTATCCTAAAGACCTTGAGTGAACCTGTGATGCATTCAGAAAAGGTTTGTGTTCTACAATATCATAGTCTCAAGGTGTCCTTTCTTTTAATATTGTGATTTCTTTATTCACACAAACAGACAGACAGAGAGACACAGACATGGACGCAGACAGACAGACACAAACAGACAGGCAGAGTGAGACGGACAGACATAGACAAGCAGACAGACAGAAAGACAAACAGAGAAGGACAGACAGGCAGACCCAGACACACAGAGTCAGAGATGGACAGACAGGTAGAGAGACAGAAAGACAGACTGAAACAGAGACAGAAAGAGATATAGACTCAGACAGGCGCAGACAGTTAAACAGACAGAGACAGAGAAACAGACAGACAGACAGACAGTTAGACAGAGAGACACAAACACAGACTAACTGTCTGTGTTTGTGTCTCTCTATGTCAGTCCAACTGCCTGTCTGTCTGTGTCTAACTGACAGACAGATACAAACATAAAGAGACAGAAGGATACAGAGATTGACAGATTGAGACAGGTAAAGACAGAGAGGCAGGCAGAAAGACAGACAAGAGAGAAACAGATAGAGACATACATACAGAGACAGACAGACAGAGACTGACAGAGAGAAAGACAGAATCAGACAGAGACAGACACACAGAGACAGACATAAAGAAAGAGAAAATAGACAGAGAGACAGGCACAGAAAGACAGACAGAGAGAGACATACAGACACAGAGAGAGAAAGAGGCAGAGACTTAAACAGACACAGACAGACAGATAGACATACAGAAATAGAGACAGAGTGACAGACAGATAGAGCCAGAGAGATACATGTACTTAGACAGACAGAGAGAGAGAGAGACAATCACATACAGTTAGACACACAGACAGTTAGACAGACAGATATACACAGACAGACACAGACAGTTTGGACAGACAGACAATTAGACAGAGAGAGACAGGCCTAGACAGAGAGACATAGACAGACACAGACAGGTAGAAAGAGAGACAGACACTGACAATTAGACAGAGACACACTGAGACAGACACATACAGAGAGACAGACTAGAGACAGACAGTTAGACATAGAGACAGACAGAGAGAGACATAGATAGACACTGACAGTTAGACAGAGAGACATAAATGGTTAGACAGTTGACAGAGAGACAGTTAGACAGACAGAGAGACATACAGAGACAGAGAGACACATACAGCTAGACAGAGAGACATACAGTTAGACAGACAGAGGGACAGAGGGACAGTTAGACAGAAAGACAGACACAGATAGTTAGACAGATGGACAGAAAGACAGACAGTTAGACAGACACAGACAGACACATTGAGATAGACAGACAGACACAGATAGTTAGAAAGACAGACACAGATAGTTAGAGAGAGACAGACAGTTAGACAGAGAGAGACAGACAGAGAGACAGACACATAGACAGAACATCAGAGAGAGACAGAAAGAGACAAAGACAGTTAGATAGACAGAGATACTCAAAGAGAGACAGACATGTAGACAGAGATAGACATACATACAGAGATATAGATAGAGACAGACAGACAGAGAGGGACAGAGACTGACATACAGACACAGACAGAGACACACAGACAGACAAACAGGCAGAGAAAGACAGACAATTAGAGAAAGACAGACAGAGAGAGATAGGCAGTGACAGACTTGGCTTGCATTTAAACGATCACATCTGGTCCCAAGCTAGGATTAAGAAGTAGTGTGGCATACTGTGCATTTCCCGCCATCCAAGGGGGCACCCTAAATATGCAGAGCTAAAATATTGTTCTCTGGTTCTGGGCTCTCCCAAGGAATTGTCTCGTCCTACTCAGAGCCACTTCTCAGCTACCCCTTGCCTATCATGGGGCCCATTGTGAATCCTCCTGCATGCAACTAAGTAGAAGTCAGAGTTACATCTGGGGCTCAAGTGACTCCTCCAAGCTTAGTATGCAGTTTTCATAACCCTCCACTCCCAAAGGAGCATAGGCCTTCAACAAACACATGCCAAGTCCTCCTGTCACGTGCCATCATCTCAAGTTCTTTCCATGTTCTCCTCATCATTTTCACCTCTGTTTCCAACTCTCTTCTCCATGTACTTCTTGGTCTTCCTCTGCCTCTCTTGCCCTGGGGGTTCCAGAACAAGGACTGCCTTGTAATGCTATCAACAGGTTTCCTCAGTGTGTGTCCTATCCATCGCCATCGTTAGTATGCAGTGCTAGGTTCTAATCATGTATCACCACAAGGGAAATCCCTGGAAGTGTGTGGATGAATATAAGAGTCAGTGAGGGTTTAATTAGCCTCACAGACAGGTTCACTTCCATATCTGAATACTGTTGCATTGCGCTTAGCTGATGGTCATATAAGAATGGCTCCAGATATGCCTCCATGCATAATTCTATGGAATAGAATGTATGGAACAAATATTCCCTGTTTTTCAATGCATTTATCAGAGACAGACAGACACAGACAGACGCAGACAGACAGAGTTAGATATTTGGAACCTCTGTCTGTGATGCTAATTACACCCTCACTGACTCTTGAAATCATCCACACACTTCCAGGGATTTCTCCTGTAGTGAAACTTATGAGAACCCTGCACTGCACACTAAACGTGGAGAAGGCTTGGAGAGATATGCCAGTCATAAGTCTCTGCTTTTCAGTGCATTAAGTAACAACAACAAAAAAGTGGTTCCTAAGATTTGTTTTTGCCTTTACTTTTTCTCCTCATTTTTCAGTCTCCTTCCATCTCTCTTGCCTTTGGTATTCAAGAGCAAGGACTGACTGTCAAAAGGTTTCCTCATTGTGTGTCTTATTCATCTGCAGCATCTTCTTTGCATCTCTTTTTTTCACATGCACATGTCTGGTTCTTGTCATCAGTTTTCACATTGGTGATCGTGGTGGTACCATGTCAGTTCTTCTTTTTTTACATAGTCAGACATGAGGCCACTGGACATAAATCCAGCAACCTGGGAGGATGAAGCTGCCGATCGCACCAAGTGGTGATGCTATCTACAGTGCCACCTTATGCAAAAAGAAGCTCTCACAATAAGCAGAAGAGAGGAGAAAACGTCGAAAGGAACAGCAGGAAAATAAACAGCTGAGGGCTGTCACCTTAGGGGCTCATTCCCATAGTCAGTTATAACTGAAGGGGTTATTATTATTATTATTTTTACTAAGGAGAGCACAAGAAAGTATTCAGTGGGGTACTGGAAAATGAGACAGGTCTGTATTTCAGAGCTAGCATTTGCTGATGTTGTTTCCCTGATTGCTAAATCAGAGGCACATCTTCAATCCAACCTGCAAGTCTGGAAGGAAGAGCTGGAGAAGAGAACAATGGTCATAAGCAGCTCTAAAACAAAAACAATGGTGATATCACGAGAGGAAAGAAGACGTCAGATTAAGCTGGGAGAACAAGTCCTGGAGCAGGTCAGCCACTTTAAATACCTCAGAGCTGACATAGACCGGAAGGGAGGCATCAAAGAAGAGTTGGCTACCCGAAGAGCAGCAGCTGGGAGGCTTTTTCAGGCCATAAAATGAGGATTCCTCAGCAAAAGAGAAGTTGGTAAGAAGACGAAGATGGCTGTATACCGCTCCACCAATGCCCCAGTCTTGACGTATGGATGCGAGTCATGGGCAATGACTACAACCCACAAAAGCCAGATCCAAACCTCAGAAATGAGATATCTGAGGAAGGTGGTTGAAGTAACAAGAAGAGACATGGTCCACAACCAGACGATACGTCAAGGCCTAAAAACCCAACCTCTGCAGACCCAAGTAGAACAGTCCCAACTAAGATGGTTTGGCCATGTCTGCAGAATGGGAGAAGATCTGCTACCACGACAAGCATGGGAAACTAAGAGCCAGGGATCCAGACCTCCAGGACAACCCAGAGTCTGCTGGGAGGACAACATTAGACAGTCTTTGAAGGACCGAGGACTAGAATGGAACCAGGCCAGGAGGAAGACAGCCGATAGGTTAGTATGGCGCTATCTCTTCCAAACGTTAGAAGAGGAACGATTAAGTAAGTAAGTATTATTTTTACACAGGCATCCATTTATGAAAGTCTATAACATCTCGGTTGTTCACACAAAAATGTAAATACAGAAAAATGTTTTATTATGTAAGTTATAGTTGTATATTTATTTTGTTTTCTTTAAGTAATTTTATTCATGTTTTTTTTTTTTTTTTTTTTTTTTTTTTAGGTTTGAAATAAAAGACAAACCCTGATATGGACTACACTTGAAAAAAAATCCCACCTCAAAATAGCAGACTGTCAAATAAATACTTCATGAGTTCTGATACCATGCCACCTAATCTGATTATGTTCAAATTCATGATTTACTGTACACATTTTTATTTTATTTTATTTTTTTAAAATTTTATTTCATTTTATTTTATTTATTTATTTATTTTTTTACTTTCTTGTTTGTTTAAAGAAAAATACTTAATTTTGATCATGACTGCATACTGTAAACATATGCTGTTATATTACCTTTATAAGGTTGCATGCCATCATATTAATGATTAAAGCATCATGTGGGAATGAAAGGATATAGTATGCAAGATAAATGAGAGTGGAAGGGCAGAATGTTAGACGGGCCTGCGCGCCCAATTCTTAACCCTTCGAAAATAAAGTTTGTTTGTTCGTTCGTGGTCCATGGTTTGATCCCCAGCTGAGGTGAAATTTTTTTAGACCGCAAACAGCTCCGGGGTCAACCCAGCCTCATCAGTTAGGTACCAGAGCAACTTCTGGGAAGGTTAAGGCATGATGCTGATGACCACATCACCCCTAGTGTGCCAATGGTCAAGAAAATATGGGCCTAACACCATATTCCCAAAATGCCTCAATGGGCGTGTAACAGGATCCTTTAACGTTTTTTTTTTCTGTGTGTGTTATCCTTTAGATGTGCTGTTAATATATAAATATAACAAATGATAATACTCATTTGGATTGTAGTATTATTGTTTGAAAGCATTATATCACAATTAGAAAAATGGCAGTATTTATTAGTATAATATTTTTTGTGATCTTCCTTCGTTCAGCCACAAACTTCTAGATTAATGACTTTAATAAAGGCAGTAGTCAGCTCAAGGTTTCTGACATCTCCAAACAGTTTTTCGTGGAGAAAAGTGGGTTGTTGCCATATTTTCACTGTTGTAAGTTGGGCAGGACTGGAGCAAATGTTCGGCTGTCATGGGGCTGGTGCCACTGGAACAGAGGTCTGTTGTACCAATCATGTACGTGTGATATAGATGGTACCTCAATCTATATCATGTACGTGTGATATAGATGGTATCTCAATCTATATCATGTACGTGTGATATAGATGGTACCTCAATCTATATCATGTATGTGTGATATAGATGGTACCTCAATCTATTGTGACCAGTACTTAAGTGGAAATGATGGCTTGGTCATCATTTGCAATCTAAGATTGACTACTTGACATGTAAAAGAGTATATTATTTTATGAACCCCTTTTTGTTGCTGTGGGTGAGGCCATCTTATTAGAGAAGATTGTTGCTGCTACCATACTGTAAATGATAATTCTGACATGTCAATAATTTCCATATTGTCAACTGATAATTTTTACCAGTTTTCCCTAGTATCCCTGAATAATATTGTCCATTTAAAAATAACTCTTTTAGAAAATGTCTCAGGACCTTTCAACATTATAAGACACATAAATACTAGTGTTATATAGGTCAAATGTTCTTTTGTTGGTTGTGTCAGTTGGTTGTGGCCTAACAATGATTAAAATGGCATTGGAAATAAGCTTAACAAAGCCGTGGTAAAGAGGTGACATTTTTTTAATGATAGAAGATATCCTGTGACACATCTGCAAGAAAATAGTTATGGTGTTCCCTTTTTTTGTGTGATGAGATAAGAATGGCTAATGTGTGTGATGAGATAAGAATGGCTAATTTGTGTGAATGAGATAAGAATGGCTAATTTGTGTGAATGAGAAAATTGTATTGTATCCTTTTATGTGGTCAGCATCACGCCGGCCACCTTAACCTCCCCAGAAGTTGCTCTGGTGCCCATTTCATGAGGCTGGGTTGACCCTGGAACCATTTGCGTTCTAAAAAATCCCACCTCAACTGGGGATCAAACCATGGACCACAAAGCTAGGAAGCCAGCGCACTAACCCCTGTGCTACTGCGGCTCCTGAAAAAAAATATGCAAAATTCAGTTAGCACAAAATCGCGAAGGAAAATTTGAAAAAAACTTGATGATAAAGGAGAAATCATAAAAAATGAAGCAAGAGAAGATGAGGGAAGGAAAATCTGGGAACGAACGAACGAACGAACTTTATTTTCAAAGGGTTGAGAATTGGGCACGCAGACCCGTCTAACATTCTGCCCTTCCTTTCGCTCACCTTTCATACTGAATTCATTTATTCTCATATGCATGTTACATATCAATTTCAAGAAATTCAACGTAAAGTAAAATAATAATATAGCACACTCATATTAACATTAATTACTTATAAGCATGACATAACATATGTTGAAAAGTACAAACATCGTCATTAGAACCTACAGTTGATGTTATAAGAAAAGATAATCCGATTAGGGGGGCATGTAATCAGAATTAAGAAAGTATTCAAAAAGTCTATGATTGTATGAATAGGGACTGAGGTTGTTTCTTAGGTTATGTGGAAGACAATTCCAAAGATGAGCAGCAGAGTACGCTAAGCTTTTCTTGAATAAGTCAAGCCTAGGCTTGGGCACTTGCAATCTGTTAAAGCGTAGACTGCGTCTTTCATTGTAATTGAACATTGGCCATAGATATGCTGGAGCATTGTGTGACAGGATTTTGTGAACGAATTTAGCTTTGTTAAACAGAAGGCGCTTTCTTAAGGGCAGTATTCGGAGGTTTTTATAGAAATCTACACACTGAGTTAGGCAGTTGTCAGAGACTAGACGCACTGCACGCTTTTGTAGTGAACGAAGTCTCTTTGTGTTGGACATTGAGCAACCATCCCAGATTGTGGAGCAATAGTCAAGGTTTGCTTGTATGTGAGATATATAGAATAATTTTCCTGCATCTTCATCTAGGAAATGTTTGATTTTAGCTAACTGGTAAACTTTCTGTGCTGTTTGCTTGGTCAGTGCATGTACATGTGAGTTCCAGTTTAGATGCTGGTCAATGATTATACCTAGAGTTTTATGTTCATTAACGTTTTCAATTAGTGAGGTACCAATGTAGATTTGAAGTGTTGTTTTCTCTGAATTTTGTAATTTTTGTCTAGTTGATATTAACATGCATTTCGTTTTAATGATATTTATTAGCATGCGATTACCAAAAACTTTTGGAGGGAATGGATCAATGCTGCTGCAGTGTGGCATGTTTGCTGGGTTTTTGCATTAGCCACAGATGTTTACTGGCAATATTCCACCCTTTATCAGTTATATTGGAATTGTTATCCACATCCATAATGTTGAGACAGATATTAATAGACATTCATATTATATTCCTTGTGCAATTATTGAACTTCTATGCAAGATATGTTTTAAAAAAATATACTCAGTGTTATCACTATTTTGTCATGTATTACTGTAGCCTTGACTTAGGTTCAGGAAGGAATGCAGCCCAGACTTAGGTTTATAAAGAAATGAACAGATTCGTTGTACGCTGTTAACGCATGTTCATATGCGGTATCTCAGTAAAGATGAGCTGATCACTACTTCCATTTAAAAAAATGAAATTATTGCAGTAGCAGCAAGCACATTGTTAATTGACCTCTAGCATAACTAGTCAAGCATGGAAATCACAGAGAGTTAATTGACCTCTAGCATAACTAGTCAAGCATGGAAATCACAGAGAGTTAATTGACCTCTAGCATAACTAGTCAAGCATGGAAATCACAGAGTTAATTGACCTCTAGCATAACTAGTCAAGCATGGAAATCACAGAGAGTTAATTGACCTCTAGCATAACTAGTCAAGCATGGAAATCACAGAGAGTTAATTGGCCTCTAGCATAACTAGTCAAGCAGGGAAATCACAGAGTTAGTTGACCTCTAGCATAACTAGTCAAGCATGGAAATCACAGAGAGTTAATTGACCTCTAGCATAACTAGTCAAGCATGGAAATCACGGAGAGTTAATTGACCTCTAGCATAACTAGTCAAGCATGGAAATCACAGAGAGTTAATTGACCTCTAGCATAACTAGTCAAGCATGGAAATCACAGAGAGTTAATTGACCTCTAGCATAACTAGTCAAGCATGGAAATCACAGAGTTAATTGACCTCTAGCATAACTAGTCAAGCATGGAAATCACAGAGAGTTAATTGACCTCTAGCATAACTAGTCAAGCATGGAAATCATGGAGAGTTAATTGACCTCTAGCATAACTAGTCAAGCATGGAAATAACAGAGAGTTAATTGACCTCTAGCATAACTAGTCAAGCATGGAAATCACAGAGAGTTAATTGGCCTCTAGCATAACTAGTCAAGCAGGGAAATCACAGAGTTAATTGACCTCTAGCATAACTAGTCAAGCATGGAAATCACAGAGAATTAATTGACCTCTAGCATAACTAGTCAAGCATGGAAATCACGGAGAGTTAATTGACCTCTAGCATAACTAGTCAAGCATGGAAATCACAGAGAGTTAACTGATTCCGTACGCAAGATCTAATAATAGATGCAAAGGCCGAACGCTGTAGACGTAAGATCTTTTAAAAGACGCTGATTTATTTCATTGTTTCTTTCTATTCTGATATTTTATACTGCCCTGAATTTATCTCGAACGGAAGTAAACACAAAACTGGGCAAATTTCAACAAGCTTCAACGTCTTTTATTTGCGTTTGAAGGGATTTTTTCACATTTATCTTCATCTTTAATCGTGTTTTGTCGTATCGCCATAATGGCCGAAAAACACACAGGATATGTTACTAATATGTGAACAGTGAACAAACTGTGTGATCAACCATAACTTTCTTACTTTTTCTGTGTTTCTAAATGGATTACCTGCACAAAGAGAGCAGTGAAACTGTATTGTGATAACAATTTATGTTACAAGCCTTACGTAAGTCGAAAATTTTTGTTCAAAATTTCAAGTTATCTTTTTTCTGTGTACATGTTATCTGTTATAACATAAATAATAATAATAATAAATTCTTTAAGCACCAAACACGGCGCATAAGGCAGAAACCAGTGCTCTCCAGGTTGTTCGTTGTGACGCCACTCCTCTTAGCTCTTGCACATTATTTAGGCCCAACGTTCTTCCTTCTCTTATTATTGTTCTTCTGAGTGTTTCTTTTGGTCTTCCTTTTTTCCTCTTACCCTCAGGAACCCAAGTGAGCGCCTGTAGTGGTATTCTGTTGTTTTGCATTCGTAGGACATGACCGATATATGACCATCGTCTTTTCCTTATATAGTCGGAGACATATTTCTGCTGCTAGAGTCTTCTCTTATTTGTCGATTAGTCTTGAATTCTTTCCAACTGATGTTCATGAGTTTTCTAAGACATTTGTTCTCGAATGTATTCAGCTTGTTCTCCAATGATTTTGTTATTTTCCAACTCTCACAGCCGTATGTTAACACTGAGATAACATTTGAATTAAACAGACGAAGCTTGGTATGTATATTCAATGATCGTAATTTCCAAATGTTAGATAATCTATTGAAGGCGCTAGCTGCCAAAGCAATTCTAGTATGGATTTCTCTTGTTGTGTCACCATCCTGAGTCATTTTACTGCCTAAATAATTGAAACTTTCAACTTTCTGTAGTTTTTCCCCGTTCAAGATGATATCAAAGGTCTCGTTAGAAAAGTTCATAGCTTTAGTTTTAGAGGCATTTATTTGGAGACCTATTTTAACCGAGAGATGACACAAATTATTTATTGCTTCTTGGGATTGTCTTGGTGTTGAACTTAAGAATGCTACATCATCTGCGAAATCCAGGTCCCCCAGGAATTTTCCATTTGTCCATTTTATACCCAATTGTTCATTGTGGGTATAGTTTCTCATAACCCAATCAATAGCTATTCCAAAAAGTAGTGGTGACATAATACAGCCTTGTTTAACCCCTGTTTCTACTGTAAACCATTCTGTATTCCCTTTATTTGTTCTAACACAACATCTTGCATTGTCATATAGCGCTTTGATTATATTCACATATTTTGTTGGAAAACCATAGATTGTAAGTATCTTCCACAATGATGGGCGGTGTAGACTATCAAAGGCTTTTTGAAAATCGACGAAGGTGATAATAAGTGGCGATTGCCTTTCTACTGATTCTTCTATAATTGTTCTTAGTGTGAATATTTGATCAATACATGATCGTTTCGGCCTGAAACCCGCTTGTTCTTCTCTGATCTTTTCGTCAGCATGCAATTTAAGTCTTTCTAACATCATGCAACATAATAATTTTCCAGGTACTGATAATAGAGATATACCACGCCAGTTATTACAGTCTGATAGATCACCTTTCTTCGGTAACTTTACAATAATACTGTCTTTCCATTGTTGTGGTGGTTGTTCTTCTCTCCATACTTCATTTATAATATCTAAAATTCTCAAGAGGTTGTTGTCATTAACTGCTTTAATCATTTCCCCTGAAATTTCGTCAACTCCAGCAGCTTTAAAAATTTTTTAATCTTTTAACGGCTTGTTTGATCTCGTCCAGCGTGAATTCATCGCAAGTTATTGGCAAGGTGGTTGTGAGTGTTTCATTATTAAAATCAGGTGTTACTGTTGGTGGTGGTCTGTTTAGCACCTCCATGAAGTGCTCAGCCCATCTCTTCATTTGTTCTTTTTCTGTTGGTATTGAATTCCCTAATTTACCTTTAACAGGTGTTTCCATAGCAGTAGGCTGGTGACATAGTTGTTTTGTAATTTGATAAAGGCACCTACTATTACCAGTTCTTGCAGCATTTTCAGCTTCTACGGCCAGTTCATTGATGAAATGTCTTTTATCTCTTCGAGTTTTTGTCTTCACTTCTTTATTTAACAAGTTATAAGATAGTTTGCAAGATTCAACTGCATTATGTGTACTTGCCGCTAGTAGTTTAAGTTTGCTGTTTTCCTTTCTTGTATTTTATCCCAAGTATCTTCTCTCATCCATTTTTTCTTTTTATGTAACATAAACATAACATAAAATTAGCTAGAAAGGCATATGGATTTATATTGTTCATCCAATGTACTTTAATTTGATATATAATATGTTATACTTAACTCATGATTAGACACACATTGTCAGTAAACGTAAATTATGTATGTGTAAATTTTTGGGGCTTAAAAATAATTCCTTCCAGAGCTGAAAATAATTACGTACGGAAAGAGTTAATTGACCTCTAGCATAACTAGTCAAGCATGGAAATCACAGAGAGTTAATTGACCTCTAGCATAACTAGTCAAGCATGGAAATCACAGAGAGTTAACTCTTAGTATACGAGCGGCCTTTTAGAAAGGCCGATGATCGATCTGCACTAAATAATTTATTTATAAAGATAACATAAAGTGTTATATATCAAAATGTGAAGAAATGAAACCCCTATATCATGCATGTAACTAAATTGTTCAGTGGTTTTAAACATGCATTCACCCATACATTTTCGCTGTTGAAGGGGATCGATCATCGGCCTTTCTAAGAGGCCACTCTTATACTAAGAGTTAATTGACCTCTAGCATAACTAGTCAAGCATGGAAATCACAGAGAGTTAATTGACCTCTAGCATAACTAGTCAAGCATGGAAATCACGGAGAGTTAATTGACCTCTAGCATAACTAGTCAAGCATGGAAATCACAGAGAGTTAATTGACCTCTAGCATAACTAGTCAAGCAGGGAAATCACAGAGAGTTAATTGACCTCTAGCATAACTAGTCAAGCATGGAAATCACAGAGAGTTAATTGACCTCTAGCATAACTAGTCAAGCATGGAAATCATGGAGAGTTAATTGACCTCTAGCATAACTAGTCAAGCATGGAAATCACAGAGAGTTAATTGACCTCTAGCATAACTAGTCAAGCATGGAAATCACAGAGAGACGGGAAGATGAGAAGACCAAGGATCAAGTAAAGGAGATGCACACTATGTGGAGAAAGTGGACGAGTGATTAGATGAATGGAAGCAAATGATCATTATTGTCTGCCCACAAGGAAGCCAAGGTATTGATATTTCATTGTTGTTATTGAATTTAGACAATGAAACATAGACATTGTGATTATTGACAATGTGACATAGACAATGAAACGTAGACATTGTGACACAGACAATGAAACGTAGACAATGTGACATAGAAATGAAACATAGACAATGTGATTATTGACAATGTGACATAGACAATGAAACATAGACAATGTGATTATTGACAAGGAGAATTTTAAAAACAGTTACACTTATTTACTCATATCATGTTGTTTAAAATATTTTTTTTTTTTTAAAATGTATATGCCAGTTTGTACTTCATGTTATTAACTAAGAAAATTAGGAACAGAAACTCAGGTACTTGCCCATGCGTAATGAATTCAGTTTGTTTATTAGCAGGACTTCTGTTTCCTGAAGCATCAGTTATTTTCTTGGAGCATTATCATAATCAAACGTCCTAGGTCTGTGATAAATGCTAAGAAAAAAAAAAAAATTTCACCAAGACTTTCTTGTTCAGTCTTGAAAAAGATAACCCCCAAAACTTTTTTCATAAATACAAATATTTATCTCTTAACCCCGCAAAACTTGTTTTATAAATACAAATGATTATCTATTAACCCCCCAAAATGTATTTCATAAATACAAATATTTATCTCTTAACCCCCAAAAACTTAATTTCATAAAAACAAATATTTATCGCTTAACCCCCCGCCCCAAAAAAAAAAAAAACCGATAAAAATACAGATATTTATCTCTTAACCCCCCCAAAACTTGTTTCATAAATACAAATATTTATCTATTAAAACTAAAAAATTTGCTATTTATTTTATGTTTTATTAAATACAACATTAAAGTTTAGAATAATTTCAGAACCAAGTCTTACATTCCAAATTCTTATCTTTAGAAATATATTTGATGGCCAGTTTCAGCTCTTTCATATACAGAGGGGTCCTTCTTTTTCTTCCTCGTTCGTCCTGAAAAGGACGGTGGTTGCGTTGTGTCTGTTTACGCCTTAGCTGTGATATCTGCACCTTTCGGTCGACACATCCGACTTCAGGACTGCATTTTTTAGGGACCGGGTTTGCCTTCCCAATGCGATCCGTACTCGCTCAGCCAGACTGCACTGCTGCAGACTGTTTCCAGGACCACCACGTGGAGGTGGAGTACGGTCTTGACCAGCTCTGGTTCGCTGGTCCTGATGCAAGCAGTTCAAGCTATGGGTCGCTGACTGCATTCACTATTGCTGCATCTTTGGGTATGTATAATATTGACATGAAATTTGTCTTACTACATTTATTTAGACATTCAAGATGCTGTTTGACTACTGCAATCAGTTTAGGTTCTCAAAATGTCCACCATTGGCATCCAGACACTTCTGATTGCAGCGAACCACTGCACGAACTGAGGTGAAAATGTTAACAGCGATTCTCCTGCCGGTCACGTGATGGCGTGGCGCCATTTTGGCTCTCCTGCCGGTCATGTGATGGCGTGGCGACTGTAGCGCTCTTTAGAGAAAACATAATACTACACTTTGCCGCCATAATTAAATTCGGATTTTAAAATCTTGCATAGATACGCACTACGGAAATGTGAGTACATTTTTTTGGACCCCTCTGTATAATGTTATTGAAATAGTTCTGATCTTAATATTATTGTTTTTTGTTTTTGCTCAAACATGTATTCGGAGTAAATCCTATTTGATTTCATGTGAGTTGGTTTATCTGCTGTTTTTGACTGAAGCATAAACTGAGGCCACATTTGTTAAACTGGGGCATACAGGATTTAAAAAAAAAAAAAAGGGTTTAATTTATATTGGTCGGCAATGGTCTTAAAGTTAATTTGTCAAAATATGCTATATACGAGGGGCGTTCAGAAAGTAATGCACCACATCGTTTTTCTCAGCTAATAATGAAGATAGAAGCATGACATTTTGCACACTTCAAATATGGCATGTGCCAATTGTGTGCACCAAATTGCACTGCAACCGGCCAAATAATACGGCTGCCCTAAACCGTTAAAATGGAACGTGTTAGCAACTTGCGTTATAAACAGCGAATTGTGATAGAATTTCTCGTTGCAGAGAAGGAAACTGTTGTGAATATTCACAAGCGTCTGTGTGATGTGTATTGAAGTTCTGCAGTCGACAGGAGTACAGTCAGTCGCTGGGTTCAGAGAATCAAAGAATCAGGAAGTGGAGATACGGAGCTGCTTGATCGGCCGCGCTGTGGACGTCCTGCCACAGCCACCAACGCAGAAATATTGAAATGCGCTGAGGGCATTATTCTTACTGATAGGCGAATCACTACTCAACAATTGGCCTTACAGCTGTCAGTCAGCATTGGTAGTGCAAATGCAGTTATAAAAACTCTCGGATTTTTTAAGGTTTGCGCAAGATGGGTTCCTCGAAGTCTCACAAATGACCACGGATTGCAAAGGAAAGCAATTTCTTCTGAATTGTTGGAGCGTTTCAATGCTGATGGAGAGAACTTTTTGGCTAAGATCGTTACAGGTGACGAAACCTGGGCACATCATTTTGAACCTGAGACAAAAAGACAGTCAGTGGAGTGGCATCATCCGCAATCACCAAGAAGAAAGAAATTCAAGACAATTCCTTCAGCTGGAAAGGTCAAGATCACTGTCTTTTGGGACATTGAAGGTGTGATTCTTGTGGACATTATGCCAAGAGGAGAGACAATCAATTCGCAAGCTTACATTAAGACATTGAAAAAACTCAATCATTGTTTTCGCAGAGTTTGGCCGCACAAGAATCCAGCAGACCTGCTTCTCCTTCACGACAATGCGCGCCCTCACACAAGTCTGGCAACACGGGAAGCAATCACCAAATTGGGTTGGACTGTACCATCCACCCTATAGTCCCGATTTGACACCCTCTGATTTTCATCTATTTGGTCCACTTAAAGATGCACTCCGTGGGGCAAGGTTTGAAGATGATGAAGGAGTGATTCATGCAGCGAAGAAATGGCTACATGATCAAGACAAAATCTGGTACGGGCTAGGAATACATGCACTTGTTTCGCACTGGTATAAAGCCGTACAAGTTGATGGGGATTATGTTGAATAATACCGATGTTTACATGACATATCCATGTATATTGTGTATAAATTTCATGCTTTTTTGAATAAACAGCTCCTGAGAAAAACGATGTGGTGCATTACTTTCTGAACGCCCCTCGTATACATATAGATTGGAAACTATACAGTGTTACAACGGGGGTGGGGGCAATCTGATCATCTGAAGTGGTTGCCCCCTCAGACACGTGTCAGTCTCCTGTTTTCTCTCCCCCCCCTGCTGGGAATTGAACTCATCCCACCTTGGTTGCAACTTCCAGCTTCACTCTTGATTTTATTCATGCTGCCAGCTTAAGGCAGCGGACCAAAAAAGTAAAGGTAAGTAAGTTGTTGTAAATCATGTAACAGTTGCCAAACACATATCCATTCCTGCCAGCAGAGAACAGGGTCTTGACACAGAATGTTTGCCAGACTGAGACCCAGACCAAAATAACCAGGTCGAAGCACAAAGAAATGCTCTTATGATTAAAAATTCATACTGTAGATCAGTGTTTCCCAAATTGTTTCGGGTCACCACTCCCTTGGCTCCGAGAGTACATTCCCCTCCATGTTCCTGCATTACATAAAAACTATAAATAGCACTTGGTTATACACATGGCTCTATGGAAACTTTCCTGTTGTTTATTTGCATATCTTTGATGCAGTTTATGTATGGGGTTGTTATGATCTTGAAGGACTGTAGGGTATTTGAAGGCCTGTTTCTGTTTTTTATGGTCCTACCCTTTGCAATGAGGACAATGCAGAGTAGGTGATCACTATCCTGTGCCCTTAAAACATCCCAGTGTGCCAAGGTGGCAGCAACATTAGAGATAAAAGCCAGATCTATAACACTAGCTGAGCCCTGGTTTAGTTGCCAGTCTTGCCAGTCATTTAAGATAGCAAGGTTCGTATTGAGGGCGCAGCTCAAAGCTATACCCTGTCTGTTGTCAGTTATGTTTCCTTACTCCTTACATCTAGCGTTAAAATCACCAGAAATTAAACACCTTTTGATAGTTCCACTAGGAAAGCGCAGATTCCATCTTTTGGAAAGTGATCTACTTGGGCATATAAAGCCCACTTGGATTTTCGTGGCTTTGGTAGCCTGGGCAATTAATGCTGACCTGCTCTTTTAAGTTTGCTTCATGGAACATTAGGATATCAACATCGTACACCACTTTTTTATATTATAGTCACACTGATTGGCACTCAGACAGTTCCAGTAACCTACACATGTATGTTTAAGCGATAGCCTGTCAGGTTCATTCTTAAGTCTCATTTTGCCAGCTCTTCTCTTTCTCTCACTCCTCTTCTCTCCCATACTTTTTCTTCTGCATCCATTTTTACTCTTGTCATTAACTGCATCATAGCATTTTTACTCTTGTCATTTTTAACTGAAGTCGGTGATCATCCGTGACACTGTACCTGGGAAGAGGCAAGGGATGTCCCTTAGGGAGTTCTTCTGCCTGTTTCCACCCCGCTTGCCCCCCCAGACAGCCAATGTTAAAACTGCTCACCCAGCAGCCATTCAGTCTCTCTGCACATTGGATCACCTTAGACAAAAGAGATATATGAGGAACCTTCTTCTTTCTCGTTCACCTTCAGACTTCCACCTTAATGACTCTAATAAAGGCAGTAGTCAGCTCAAGGTTCCTGACATCTCCAAACAGTTTTTCGTGGAGTGAAATAGGTTGTTGCCAAATGCTATTGTGTTCATTGCTGTATGTTGGGCAGGACTGCGGCAGGTGTTCGGTTGTCATCGGACTGGTGCCACAGGTGCAGAGATCTGTTGCACCAATTCTGTACTTGTGATATAGATGGAATCTCAGTCTGTTGTGTCCAGTGCATAGCCAAAAAATGATAACCTAGTCTTGCCTAGATAGCTGATAATATGCATCATTTTTTTAAACAACCTGGATGCTCTTCTTCCCATTTGGACTCGAATGTGGCTTTTATAGTTGTTTTTTGCCATTTCATAAGTTGTCGGTGTCCCTATATCATATTGTAGCACACCTCCTTCCTTAGCAAGTTTGTCTGCCTCCTCATTGCCTGGTATGTTGCAGTGGGCTGGTATCCACTGGATTGTGCATTTGCTGAAGCATTTGGCCAGTATCAGATCTTTCAATCCCTTAGTGTCGCGAGAAGTTCAGATGTTATTAAAAATTAAAAGATATCCTGGACATAAAGGTGTATCAAATGATACCAGGATAGTGCCAGATAAGAGTCTGGTCTTATCAGTAATACCCCCTTCTCATATATATATGTGATGGGGCCGAAAAGGAGACGCCCGCCCCCCTACCTGGTTTTGGGCAGATTTATCGCCCATGTATTTTAGAAGTGCGCGAATCATGCTGAGATGTAAATTCTTCAAGATTGATGAAGTAGAAGATATGTTATTAGGCCACAATAATGCCTTTAAATTAAGTTGTGGTGTAGAATTGTGTTATATTAAATAGCTGTAGGTTTTATTTGTGTTTTCGCTATTCCTAAAGCAATATATCGCGAGTGTTATTTAAGTAGCGCGATTACGGCGCGCGCGGACTAAGTTGGCCTTTAAACACACAATATACCCAAATTATAACCAACTTTCAGGTTGAACAGGGTATTACAGCATTATAGTAGACGAAATCAACAACAACAGCGACCTTTCAGAAGTATCAGTCCAGACAAGAGGGAACGAAACGAGGCGCGCTGTGTACCCACACAGAAGAACACAAAGACATGACATATTAGCATCGGGCACTGTTGGGTGTTTTGTTTTGTTTTGTTGGGTTTTGTGATGTTCGCTAGTTTATTTGTTTAATGTTTGCTTTGTCACTGAATGGGCTGTAAAAATAAATATAGCCACTGCCTCTAGAATCAAGAGTTTTATTGTTGTTTGGGTCAGTGCGAGTGTGAGCAAGAGAGTGATCACACATCACAATATAATCATCATCATCATCTCGCCCACCCTACTACAATTGGCGTCGTCGACAGGATCAGGCAGACAGTGACACCGAGCAAACAGCAAAAGAACAAATAGTGTAAACACCCAGCAGTGCGGTCCGGCAGCAAGATGGCCGCGAGGAGCACACGTGCTACGAGCAAAGGGGAGCATGAGGATGTAGATCCAACACAAGTGGTCGGTGCATCAGTGGTGCAAACTGAGGGATCAGTAGCAGGTCCACTGCCCCAGGCAGGACACGGACAGTACATGTTGGTGTCAACCCCACCCGTACTACCAGGGCCATAACAGTCAAATGCAGGGGAAGAGGCCAGTCAGAAAGTACTTTTCTCTTTGAGCCAAACAGAGACTTAGAACACAGAGGGCTGATTATGAGTCATACATTGACTGTTCTTAGAAGTGGGTCTTGTGATATTCAGGCCATAAATTTGGGAGATGAAGACTTGTTTTTAGCTCCCGGTACACAAGTAGGAATACTGACAGAAGCTGGGGTGGACTATAGCACATATTTCAGAGTTGTAGGAGCTCAAGAGGTAGAAATGTCAGCAAGTCCACCATACACGAATCCAGAGCAAGAGATGTGCCCAATTGACCTGACCGGGTTTGAGGGCAGTGAGACTGAAGAGCAGGAAGTAAGAGCATTGTTGAGACGCTATGCCGATCTTTTTGCCACAGATGAGACAGATGTAGGGTACACGGACAGGGTAAAGCACACCATCCCATTAACAGATGACACCCCAGTTAAGCAGCCTTACAGGAGAAATACCTCCTGCTTTCTATAAAGAGGTACAGGATCACCTACAAGGATTGCTTGACAAACAAATAATCAAGGAGAGTTGCAGTCCTTGGGCCTCCCCAATAGTTTTGGTCCGGAAGAAAGATGGTCGGCTTAGACTCTGCGTAGACTTCAGGGCACTCAACAGCAAGACGAAGAGGGATGCATACCCTCTACCCCGAGTAGATGAGTACCTGGATGCGTTAGGAGGAGCAAAGATATTCTCATCGCTTGATCTGGCAAGTGGTTACTATCAAGTAGCAATGGATGAGAAAGACCAAGAGAAAACCGCCTTCACTACCCCTTTTGGACTTTATGAATACACCAGGATGCCGATGGGCTTAGCCAACTCGGCCAGCACCTTTCAACGATTAATGCAGAGCAGTATGCATGATTTAGTATTCCAGCTGATACTAGTATACCTTGATGACATTTTGGTGTACTCTGCTGACTTCACTAATCATTTGAGCCGACTGGAGAAAGTATTCTCTAAGCTACGCCAGCTAGGGCTGAAGTTGAATGGAGGAAAGTGTAAGCTGTTTAGGACGACGATTGAATTCTTGGGGCATACTATATTGGCAGACGGAATAGGAGCTATGGAAGACAAGGTGAAGGCTGTTCAAGAGGCCCCTGTACCACGTTCCCAGACTGAGTTACGGTCATTCCTGGGATTGGCCAGTTACTACCGCAGATTTGTGCCGGGCTTTGCAAAGATAGCCAAACCGCTACATGATTTAGTAGCTGCGCTCAATCAAGGCATGCAGACTAAAAGACGAAGTAAGTCACCCATAGGAGAGTTGTGGACAGAAGAGTGTGCTGTAGCCTTTGAGACACTGAAGAAGGCACTAACCTCCACACCGCTACTAGGGTTCCCTAACTTCTCGCTACCATTTATCCTGGAGGTAGATGCATCATTTGAAGGATTGGGAGCAATTCTCTCGCAAGTACAAGATGGAACAAAGAAAGTCTTGGCATATGCAAGTCGCACACTTCGACCCTCTGAAAGAAACTCAAAAAGCAGTATGAGACTGGAACTGCTAGGTCTTAAGTGGGCCATGACTGAGAAGTTCAGAGGTTACCTGCTAGGATCACAAGTAGAGGTATTTACAGACAATAGGGGTCTGGCCTTCTGGGAGAAAGCTAAACTGGGAGCTATAGAGCAGAGATGGATGGCCCAGATGGCGATGTTTAACTACACAATCCGACATCGGGCAGCAAGAGCCAATGGAAATGCAGATTATTTGTCCCGTTTTCCTATTGAAACCGCAGGCGAGGAACTGGAGGATGACGCAGATGTTGCAATAAGTGGCATAACAGCTGAGGTTATCGGAGAGTTTACCCAGATACCATATGAGATAGGGTTGATGACAGCAACAAGCCAGAAAGATATCAGTGAAAGGGTACCGGCCGAATCAACCACAGCACCAGCAACCACTCAAGCATTTCCCACCTATTCGCGTGAGGAATTGATAAATCTCCAGGGAGCGGATGATGTGGTAGCGATGGTTAGGAAGATGGTAAAGGATGGCACCAGACCTGCAGGAAAAGATGCTCGAAAGATCCCCTTGGCTGCAAGGAAACTACTTAATCAGAGTAACCGGCTCGAAGTGACAGATGGGTTGTTATACCGGACAGTGAAGGGATCAGATGGATCCAGCATAAAACAACTGGTAATACCTGAGTCCATGAAACCACGGATACTAGACTCTGCTCACAGGGTGGGCCATCAGGGAAGAGAGCGCATGCTGCAGTTGCTGAGAAGTAGGTGCTTCTGGGTAGGCATCACAGCTGATGTTGACGTCTTTTGTCGCAGATGCAACCGATGTAACGTTGCCAAGGCACCTCAACTGAAGTTTCATGGGCCATCGGGAAACTTGATTGCCTCCAGACCACTTGAGGTGGTAGCAATGGATTTCACCCTGCTAGAGCGGGATTTCAAACGGTTCGAGAATGTATTAGTGCTGACAGATGTGTTCAGCAAGTACACCATTGCTATACCAACAAGAGACCAAAAAGCAACAACAGTCACCAAGGCCCTGGTGGAAAAGTGGTTCCAGTATCTCGGAGCTCCTCAGAGGATACTGTAACGAACAGTTTTAGTGTAAGGGGAAGTAAACTGGAGTATGTTAGTAGTTGAAATAGATTTTGAGTTATAGCACTTAGTTGCTTGTTAGCTATCGAATTATTTAGAGAGTATCTCGTGATAGTTTCGAAAGACAGATTACAGACAGCGTGAAAAGCGCTGATATATTTATTCTGTAATGTTTTGAACGGAGTGAGAATAGCTCGCTGCTAGCCCGCAATTGTTTGTGTTATGTGAACAGTAAAAAAGTCTCGTGTCTGCTTTTGAGCGGGACGAGTGTGTTATCTAGGGAGAGTGTTCCGGGCGTTTTGACCGGGTAGGAAGACAGTGTTTTTGGGAAGTGTGAAATGCCTGTACAGTGCGGAATTTAAAATGTCGACGGATTTTTCGCTGTGGGTACAGCGTAGTATGAAACTGCAGTTTTGATTATTGTGGAAGTGTTTATAACTGCAGTTTCGATTATTGTGGAAATGTTTATAACTGCAGTGTGCAGTCTTTAAAGGCCATTATCTCCTGTGTGAGGAGTCTTGATTAATAAGAGTACTTTAGGCCATGAATCATGATAGCTCCTGTGAGAGGATTGTTATTGAGGATTCTTTATAGCGCTGAGTTTAATAAGAGTACTTTAGGCCATGAATCATGATAGCTCCTGTGAGAGGATTGTTATTGAGGATTCTTTATAGAGATGAGTTTAATAAGAGTACTTTAGGCCATGAATCATGATAGCTCCTGTGAGAGGATTGTTATTGAGGATTCTTTATAGCGCTGAGTTTAATAAGAGTACTTTAGGCCATGAATCATGATAGCTCCTGTGAGAGGATTGTTATTGAGGATTCTTTATAGCGCTGAGTTTAATAAGAGTACTTTAGGCCATGAATCATGATAGCTCCTGTGAGAGGATTGTTATTGAGGATTCTTTATAGCGCTGAGTTTAATAAGAGTACTTTAGGCCATGAATCATGATAGCTCCTGTGAGAGGATTGTTATTGAGGATTCTTTATAGCGCTGAGTTTAATAAGAGTACTTTAGGCCATGAATCATGATAGCTCCTGTGAGAGGATTGTTATTGAGGATTCTTTATAGCGCTGAGTTTAATAAGAGTACTTTAGGCCATGAATCATGATAGCTCCTGTGAGAGGATTGTTATTGAGGATTCTTTATAGCGCTGAGTTTAATAAGAGTACTTTAGGCCATGAATCATGATAGCTCCTGTGAGAGGATTGTTATTGAGGATTCTTTATAACGCTGAGTTTAATATGAGTACTCTAGGCCATGTATTATGATAGCATTGTAGCTGCCGAGTGCGCAGTTATTATGTGGTACTTTATATCTTGTGTTGTGCTGTGAACGGTATTCTGTGTGTATTTCATCAATGTGTTGTGACGTGAATAAACCCATATGAAATGTCACCAGTCGTTTACAACCATCCATGACTCTTGTGTACGTACCTGTGGTGTAAACGACTAAACCAACACACGCACTTAATATTACAAGTGTGACAGGGAACTTAACACGTATTTAGAAATAGCCCCGGAGTGGGCGTGGTCTATCTGTATCGAGAACCTGATCATCGCTTACCAGTAGACTTCTACAGTGTTTGCCTGTGTGGCGTATATGTAGGTATCAACTGTAGACATTACCAGATCCACAACACAACAGTAACGTTAGCAGATAATCAATAAGACACCTTACCGTATCCACCAAACCAATACGTTATCAATGCTGCCATTTCAGTCATTGGCCATGAGAATACACATACATTACGGGGGTGCAACAGTGGTGGCCAGTATGGGGATCAGACACCCGCGAAATTCGCGTGATATTAATTCACAACTGTTAGCATGTAGCCTGAGTGGCGTTAGTATATGAAAGACAGACATCACATTTGAGAGCTGTATCCAGGCCCAAGGAAAACTTATTCAGTATCAGTTAAACTGGGAACTGTTAACTCAAGTCGCAAGTCGCAACTCGCAAGTCAAGAAATTTATTACTCAAGATTATGAGATGTCATGATATACAGTGGCGTCTGTATACCAGTACAAGTAATCATCTGGCAGTATGAACGAGCGGTGTACCTCCTTTCAACGAAATTGACAGACGGTGACCCATTTCCTGCTTTCCTGTGCGGTGTGTTAGCACGTAGCGTGCTGAATCGAGGACCTGAGCGGAATCAAGGTGTCAAGTTCCAATGCCTTTCTGTTGTCGATTGTTTTACCATTGAACTTTGTGATATCCAGGGTGTTAACGGAAAGGAACAGAAGAGTTTTCATTCAAGATAAGTGGTTATGTTTGTGATGTGAACTGTGTCACCTTAACTATGTCAACGAGCCTTCCTGTGCTTTGCATCTCCTATACTGTTGAAATCTGTTGTTTTTGTTGTCTAATTCTATATAGACATATTATTAGGATTTAGTATTGATGCTAAGTATTGATGGTTGTATGATATAGGATGACTTCCCTCATATGATGTTATAAGGGTTCTTTGAAAAGGAATTGATGATACAAAGTTTATGAATAATATTTTTGGTATACATACTGAACTGTGTGAAATGGAAGGGTAATTGTCAGAACTTCTTGAAACATAAACTTGCGACATTAATAATTATACTGATATAGATATATAGTTAACTGAGTGATTGTAATCACCATGGATTTTGATAATAATCCTGCAGATATAAGGCCTATGTTGGAAAGTGCATTGTTAATAGGTAGAGATGAAAAGGGATTGAGAGGTCCAAGACTTGGAGTATGGATCATGGACGATTTGTTGGTTAATGTGTCAGTATCCCTAAAGTTATTTGCTGAACATAACTTTAAGCTTCTTTGTAATTCAATAATGGCTAAGGATTTGATTGATTTGCTACAGCACCTTCGTGTGTTTTTACAACAGTATATTGAACTTGAACACGGACAGATAATGCAAAATATATTCAAAGTGATCCACAACGGTATTCCTGATGAGCAGAAAAAGGAATTAGGAAGTGAGAAACAAATAAAAGTCAACAAACAGAGTGCCCTACGGGAAAGGGACAATTGTTTAAAAGTTACTACTGAAGTGAGTAAACTACACGAAACAGTCTCTAAACTCGCAAATGAGTTAGATAAGTCAAACACGGAACTTACTAAAGTACATGCGGCGTTAGATGAAGCATTGAACAAGAACAAAGAGCTGGAAATTCGGCTGAAAGACAAAGATGACGAAGTTGGTAATCTCAGACAGGAAGTTCAAGAGAAAAAAGAAATGTATGACATATTAAAGATTGAGAGCAATGTTCGTGAAGAGACTTACATAAATATGCTTCATGAGGTGTTGGAGGATAATGATATTATCAGTTGCCAACTGAAAGAAAAGAAAGATATACATGATAAATTAAAAGTTCAGGATAAGAAATGTGAGAAATTAGGTAATGAAACATGTCAAACTAGAGCAAATAAAGAAAAGGATGAGAAAGACAAATTAGAAGAGTTAACGACTGAGAGAGAGGAGATGATTAAAATTGAGAGATTGTTAACAGAGGAGAGAAGTAAAGTGTTGACATTTGACATATTAAATAGGAAATTAAGTGAAGAAATTTCACAAAAAAATGTTGAAATTGCAGAAAGTACAAAAAGGGTACAGGGTCTACTCGATGTTATTTTAACCAGCGGAATATGGTCTTCTGTAAATGTGGACAATGCTAGACAGAAAGTTGTTTGCCAACAGGTTAAAAAGATCCAGCCCTATACAATCTGTGCTGATAGAAAAGTTAAATGTGATAGACAAATATCTTTTCGGGGAAAATATAACTTTCGAAGATCTTTTGATTCTGCTTCCAATAGCAACATATCTTGGCGGCAGTGTAATAGAGAGAATGATAAGGTAACAGTCAGTCCTGATAGATTTCAAGCTAAAAGCCCAAAGATTAAACGAGTAACTGATTTTGGAGGTTCTCAGAAGATGATAACAAGGGATAAAGTTATAAGTAGTGGTTCCAAGGAGGAAACCCATTATATGCGTAAGGATAAAGATACTTATAGATCTGCAGATGATACTGTAAACAAGCATATTGTCAAAGAAAAGAATGGAAAGAGTTTTTGTAGGAGAGATGTTTCTAAGGTTAGAAAGTACCAAGGAAATTCATATGATAATAATTTTCCTTCTCAGAGAGATAAGAGACAAGTTAATGTATCTCAACAGTTTAATTCTCAGAATTTTGAAAATAATGGTACAGACAAATACAAGAAGAGTTTTAAGTCGTGCAATAATTTTTCTGACAGATTTTTTGTGCGGAGTAGAAACGTTAATCATAACAAGTCTAACTGGGATTATAGACATAATAATAGTCTCAAACAAAGAGGAAATGATGATAAATATTTTGATCAAACGACGAATAATAAGGGCAATTATGCTAATTTTGCTCGACATGAGCCTAGAAGCATTGTTATTAAGCAAAGTAGCAATGATAATGATGTCACAAATACTACTGCTTGTTATGTTTCTGATTTTGAAAGAGCAGCACGTTGTTGTGAACTGAAACGAAGAGTCGATGACATCGTGGGGTGACCAGATTACCACACGGACCACAGTGCGGGGTAATTGTTTGTTTAACCTCTCCGTTGTTCGTAGTAAATTTCACCATTCATTAAAATGGAATTTTCATTTGTATTTTTTGAACAGAGGCGACTTCTTGATATGGGTCAGCGCTCCTGTTTACGTTAACGGCTGTTTACGGTAGCGGCAAGAATATAGGTAAACATTGTGCCCGAGCGAGTGTTTTCTCAAGCAGAACATATCAGCGTGCTAACCATGATTCGACGTTTTACCCCTAGTGTTTATGAGATGTCGGCAAGACCTATGGAGATTTTTGTTTGCGTTTGATTTTTGTTTTGTTTGTTTATTAGGACAGTAGATGTTAATGTATTCTATTGCATAGATCATTATAGGTTGTTATATTATGATCATCATCTTTACGCATCATTTGATGTCTATTGTTTTTTTTATATGTATGACTGTTTTAATTATAAATTAGTTCATTTCGATGCTATTTTTATACTATTGTGTTTTGGATAATATGTAGTGTGTTAGATGGTAGTGACGTGTTGTTTACTATTCATGAATGCAATGAGCAGATTTATATTTAACCTTACTGGTTACAAACTTATGCCTATTTTTTATACTCTGGTGTAGAACTTGCAGTTTTTTTTTTTGGTTTTGTTTTACAGATGTGTTGGGTAGAATAGTTTTGTACATGATGAGTTTGCCAGCCCTATGCACATACTCATTAGTTATAATGTTACAATAATTACTTTTAATATATCAGGTGGAGATAGATATAAATTATTAACTGAATAACACTGTAGCTAAGCTGAACGTGATTGTCAGCCGGAAATATTTTAAAGTTTAAATTGAACTGTATAGTGAAAATCTTGTTATTTGATTGAGAAATCTAGAGATCTGATTTAAGCACTTGCTTAACATTCATTACGTTGTTTTCATGTATTTGCAAACTTGTATTTTGGTAATAGTGTGTTTTTCTGTGTGTTTCTCTGTGACGTATTTTTTGAAAAACTTACACGTGTTGTTTAGTGTTTGCTTAGATGCAGGAATTGTTATATGTCTCTCATTTTGCTGAAGCTAGTTTTTTGTTAATTTGTTAATTATAGATTTGAATTAATGAAATTAAAATACTATTTTTATGTAACTTAGCATTACGAAATATTTTTGTACTGTATTTTTTGGAAAATATTTTTTTTCCCAGACATTGTAATTTTTTATTTTTGGTTTTGTGTGTGCTTAGCGTTTGACTATGTGCTATGTTTGATATGTAGAATAATGTTAGTTCTTTAAAGAAAGTTTTTTTTTTGTTTTTTGGATGTTATGTTGTATTAGCGCTTGATTGTGCGTTGTTCGAACTTGGTTATAGCAATGCTATTACTTTTTTGTGTGGTGTCGATAATTTATTGTTGATTATGTATAACTTGTATAACTTGTTTAAATTACTGATTATGTTTGGTTTAGTTATAAACTATTTTTGTAGTATTAGTATAGGAATACTTTGTTATTTTGTTTTGTGCTTTTCGATCGTGTTTGTATGTATTTTGAAATACGTTGTTGATCTAAATTGTTATTAGTATATATTTTTATCAACGTTCTCTATATTCATACCTTTTGCTTTCTATCTGTCTTTGTTGATTATTCTTCATTCCATCCCTTCTTTTCTATTGTCTTTTCAGTATGGTTTCATATTTTGTTTACATTTCGTGCTTTATTTACGTTTCACTTCATTCTCCTTGTATACTTCTTCTTTCGCTTCTTATACTTTCATTCTATGTATTGTTACTTTAATGGTATAACTTAATATAGTGTAGCTACTTGTGATATTTGTAATTATTTTACATATAACAAATTGTTTGAATGTAATATTATTGTTTTTTTCCTCATATTCTGATTTCATACTTACCTTTATTACGGATCATTTTTCGTTTGCTTGATCTTGTCTTTTCTTTTACTATCGGTTGTTTCCTATTTAATTGTTCTGTATTCACTTAACTTGGTTTTGTAATGCATTATTTTTGGTATGCTTAATTGATTACATTGGATACTTCATTTTTACATTTCACTTAATGCTTATATTTTGTAGATGTCTTATTTTAACTTAACTTAAGGTAATTCTTAGACACATATGTTAGAGATTCATTGTCCTTTTAATTTTTTGGGGATGTATTTGTCAAAAAATTGATAGAATCAATTTTTTTTCTCTGGGGGTGAGGTAAGATGTAACGAACAGTTTTAGTGTAAGGGGAAGTAAACTGGAGTATGTTAGTAGTTGAAATAGATTTTGAGTTATAGCACTTAGTTGCTTGTTAGCTATCGAATTATTTAGAGAGTATCTCGTGATAGTTTCGAGAGACAGATTACAGACAGCGTGAAAAGCGCTGATATATTTATTCTGTAATGTTTTGAACGGAGTGAGAATAGCTCGCTGCTAGCCCGCAATTGTTTGTGTTATGTGAACAGTAAAAAAGTCTCGTGTCGGCTTTTGAGCGGGACGAGTGTGTTATCTAGGGAGAGTGTTCCGGGCGTTTTGACCGGGTAGGAAGACAGTGTTTTTTGGGAAGTGTGAAATGCCTGTACAGTGCTGAATTTACAATGTCGACGGATTTTTCGCTGTGGGTACAGCGTAGTATGAAACTGCAGTTTTGATTATTGTGGAAGTGTTTATAACTGCAGTTTCGATTATTGTGGAAATGTTTATAACTGCAGTGTGCAGTCTTTAAAGGCCATTATCTCCTGTGTGAGGAGTCTTGATTAATAAGAGTACTTTAGGCCATGAATCATGATAGCTCCTGTGAGAGGATTGTTATTGAGGATTCCTTATAGCGCTGAGTTTAATAAGAGTACTTTAGGCCATGAATCATGATAGCTCCTGTGAGAGGATTGTTATTGAGGATTCTTTATAGAGATGAGTTTAATAAGAGTACTTTAGGCCATGAATCATGATAGCTCCTGTGAGAGGATTGTTATTGAGGATTCTTTATAGCGCTGAGTTTAATAAGAGTACTTTAGGCCATGAATCATGATAGCTCCTGTGAGAGGATTGTTATTGAGGATTCTTTATAGCGCTGAGTTTAATAAGAGTACTTTAGGCCATGAATCATGATAGCTCCTGTGAGAGGATTGTTATTGAGGATTCTTTATAGCGCTGAGTTTAATAAGAGTACTTTAGGCCATGAATCATGATAGCTCCTGTGAGAGGATTGTTATTGAGGATTCTTTATAGCGCTGAGTTTAATAAGAGTACTTTAGGCCATGAATCATGATAGCTCCTGTGAGAGGATTGTTATTGAGGATTCTTTATAGCGCTGAGTTTAATAAGAGTACTTTAGGCCATGAATCATGATAGCTCCTGTGAGAGGATTGTTATTGAGGATTCTTTATAGCGCTGAGTTTAATAAGAGTACTTTAGGCCATGAATCATGATAGCTCCTGTGAGAGGATTGTTATTGAGGATTCTTTATAACGCTGAGTTTAATATGAGTACTCTAGGCCATGTATTATGATAGCATTGTAGCTGCCGAGTGCGCAGTTATTATGTGGTACTTTATATCTTGTGTTGTGCTGTGAACGGTATTCTATGTGTATTTCATCAATGTGTTGTGACGTGAATAAACCCATATGAAATGTCACCAGTCGTTTACAACCATCCATGACTCTTGTGTACGTACCTGTGGTGTAAACGACTAAACCAACACACGCACTTAATATTACAAGTGTGACAGGGAACTTAACACGTATTTAGAAATAGCCCCGGAGTGGGCGTGGTCTATCTGTATCGAGAACCTGATCATCGCTTACCAGTAGACTTCTACAGTGTTTGCCTGTGTGGCGTATATGTAGGTATCAACTGTAGACATTACCAGATCCACAACACAACAGTAACGTTAGCAGATAATCAATAAGACACCTTACCGTATCCACCAAACCAATACGTTATCAATGCTGCCATTTCAGTCATTGGCCATGAGAATACACATACATTACGGGGGTGCAACAGATACACTCTGATCAAGGCCGGAACTTCGAGTCAGCAATAGTCACAGAGCTGTGCAAGGTATATGGAGTCCACAAGAGCCGCACTACAGCTTACAATCCTAAAGGCAACGGGCAGTGCGAGCGCTTCAACAAGACGTTGCATGATCTGCTGAGACCCATGACAGCCGACCAGAAGCGAAGGTGGTCTGAGCATCTAGCGGAGGTGGTTATGGTCTACAACTCTACCCCCCACTCTTCGACAGGGTACTCACCATACTACCTCCTCTTCGGCAGAGAACCGAGGCTCCCTCTAGACTTCATGATAGGCACGCGCCCAGATGAAGAGCCGGAGACAACTGACGAGTGGCTGCAAGGTCACCTAGAGAGGTTGCACATAGCCCACCAAAAAGCTGCAGAGAGAATGCAGAAAATGGCCGCTGACAGGAGGGAGAGAAGTAATCAGCTTCCAGGCCCCACACCATTGCGAGTGGGTGAAAGAGTGCGGAAAAGAGTGCACTACACTGACAGGGCCAAAATACAAAACGTGTGGTCCAACGACGAATTCATTGTATCGTCAATTCCAGAAGCAAGCGGTGGTCCTTATGTGATAAGGCCAGCAGGCAACGAAGATCTGAAGATGAGGGTTGCGGCGCACGAACTGAGACGAAGTGAGGACAAAGATGATTCTCCGAATCTGGTAGATGCTACGCTAGGCCTACCTGAGGCACCAGCTTCGCCAGATGAGACCGATCCTGGGGAGGACGTGCATGGTCTAATGCCCGAACCAGGGTCCTGCCCCGAGACGATCTGAGAGGTTACAACTGAAGCGCCAGAGTGAGTGATGTTGTCGGGACGACAACAAAATCAGGAGGGAGATATGTGATGGGGCCGAAAAGGAGACGCCCGCCCCCCTACCTGTTTTTGGGCAGATTTATCGCCCATGTATTTTAGAAGTGCGCGAAGCATGCTGAGATGTAAATTCTTCAAGATTGATGAAGTAGAAGATATGTTATTAGGCCACAATAATGCCTTTAAATTAAGTTGTGGTGTAGAATTGTGTTATATTAAATAGCTGTAGGTTTTATTTGTGTTTTCGCTATTCCTAAAGCAATATATCGCGAGTGTTATTTAAGTAGCGCGATTACGGCGCGCGCGGACTAAGTTGAGTGTTTAGGCTTAGCAGTCTATATAAAGCATAGGAAGGCCAGCAGCGACCTTTCAGAAGTATCAGTCCAGACAAGAGGGAACGAAACGAGGCGCGCTGTGTACCCACACAGAAGAACACAAAGACATGACATATTAGCATCGGGCACGGTTGGGTGTTTTGTTTTGTTTTGTTGGGTTTTGTGATGTTCGCTAGTTTATTTGTTTAATGTTTGCTTTGTCACTGAATGGGCTGTAAAAATAAATATAGCCCCTGCCTCTAGAATCAAGAGTTTTATTGTTGTTCGGGTCGGTGCGAGTGTGAGCAAGAGAGTGATCACACATCACAATATAATCATCATCATCATCTCGCCCACCCTACTACATATATATATATATATATATATATATATATATATATATATATATATATATATATATATATATATATATATATATATATATATATATATATATATATATGTTCTTACCCTCAGGCACGCACAGACTAGCCCTTAATGTTTGATTAAGGTCTGCTAACAGGTACAGAAGGCAAACACTTGCATTAACATATGCTCTTCTTTCCCCCGCTTTCTGTGTATTCAAAAAATAGTGACTGACCCGAGTTGGTTAGGCCAGTCTATTTATAGTGTGACCTCGGACGTACGAGATGGGCATCTCGAGGAATATAATCACGATCAGAAAATATGGGTACCTTTTTGCCTATCGTTCAATGTAGGAAAACTACTTTTTTATTATCTCCGTTATTCCTGATGCGATTTTATTCCCGCAAAGCTTAAATTATACTTGGAATTAAGGCTTTATATATCTATGTAATAATCTTTTAGTTTCCTAATTGCATTTTATAGTATGTATAGTTTAAACGGCTAAATTTAGGACAACCTGAAGCTTCGAATGCATTCAACCCAAGATTTCTCCCGTCCTATATTAGTATTAGTAAAAGTATTATTACTTACGGGTAGAGTAATATCCCTAATATTGTGTTGGTACCCTCTTTCAAGTGGTACTTCTTCTAAAATGCTGTAGTAAAATTCCGAAGTTAATCAGGTTACACAGATTGGGCCTTGCCATCATTATTTTCCCAGCGGTAGTAAACACAGGACCAAGAAAGCGTTTTCATTGGTTAGTGTATCATATCTTTCTACAATGTATGGCGCGCGGTATGGTCAGAGAATTCATGATGTGAGACAGACGTCATTTCACGACATTTAGCATGGTGGGGTGGCTCCACAGAGCTATTTGTAGCGAGTCTTTTGTAAAATATGGTGTCTCTTTTAGTAACGACTGGTTACTCTGGCCAGGTACACATTAGGGGTACTACTGATGGACATCGCTCACAGCCATTCAACTTGAAAATATTTACAAAAGCAGAGTGGACAGGTAAACAAAACGTTCATTAACATAAGCACAGCTCCACCAGTGTCAACTTAAAACCATTATAGCTTATGGCATAATATATGTATATCGTCATCTGTATAGTCCTGTAGCATCAGAAACTAGCAACACTGTCCCAGACAGTTTTTCCATATTATGTTTTCCACAGTTCAGAGAAATATATACGTCCTTTCCTCATGCATAAATCTCGTACCCCTCACACAAGATCTTGAGGTACAGAAAATAGTCACATGTAGAAATATATCATTAAAATCCTATACATTTTTGGAGCTCAAAACAACATACGTCCACTCACTTTGAGAATACACCATCGCTCTCCTTTTCTCCCACCAGACACCTGTCCCACGAGGCCCCGCCAAGCATGACGGCTTAGCGTAACTCACCTATCTTTTTCGGAGACCCGTGTAAACATAAACAAACACAGAGTCCCACTGAACTAAACTAATTACGTTACTCATGTTATGAATTTTAATACTGAGAGGGCATCTGTACAGATTACAATTTTTTTTTTTGCATGTGCTTTGCATTCAATAAGAGTTTCTGCTTCAGCATTGAAGTTATTGCAGTATTTGTCAGTGGTGATTTCCATATAGTGGATTATATTCTTTAATTTATTGAGGATGCCAGCACTCCTATTCTCAGCTGCGTTTTTTGCTGAACCATCAGTATATGTATGTGTCCAGAGCTTTACTGGAAATTATTGGTCAATTGTCTTGGTTGCCGTACACTTTCTTTTTGTGTTTCTGCCTGTGTTCCTTTACTTTCAATGCCTGGAATATCAATTTTTAGCTCAGGAAAGCATCTGCTTTTCCACAGTTGGATAGTTGTGCTAGCTGGTATTTTCTTTGCGACTGAGCTTGCTAGCCTGGTATTTGTGCTAATTTTTTTCTTTTGCTTGGACCACAAAGATAGTTCGCTTAAGCCTGCATATTCTTAATCTATTCATTCTCGGGCACGTAGGATGTCTCGCGAGTCTCTTAAATTTTTCAGCTTGTAAGAATCTGCTGTCATTTGAAGAATGATGTACTGGTCAAAGAGAAGAAGGAAATAAAAAAGCAAGCAATCAGTAGATATAAAAGCTTGGCGGAGGAGGCCAAGGTTACAGTATGGGAGGCTTTCGTGACACTGGTGGGCACTGAAAAAACTCTACAAAAATTATGGTCCTTAATCAGAAGAATGAATATGAAAACCACAAGCTAACCCATCCTCAACATTACAAGCTCGACAGGAATATGCCTAAAGACGAATGAAGAGAAGGGATGAGCATTATTTGCTCGATATTTGGCCCAAACAGATAAAGGTGATAAAGCTGCCCGTCTAAAAATTAAGGATCATGTTTTCGGGAATGACATAAGATGTGAGTTATGTTTCGACCTTATTTCTGAAGAAGACGTTGCGCAAACGTTAGAAACCAGTAGAAACACCGCCCCAGGCCCTGATGGTGTACAGTATCAACACATTAAACAGCTGAACGACACAGGCATTATGAATGTGGTGAGCGATTTCAACATCAGCATACAGAATGCTGATGTGCCGGAAGACTGGCTACATAGTTACTTACGGCCACTTCCTAAACCTAGTAAAGATCCCACACTGCTCAGCAGCTATCGAATAATCACACTGCAGAATGTCTATGGTAAATTACTTGAAAAGATAGTTGCGAGACAAATAATGAGCCACCTAGAAAATGCACACATCCTTCCTTATACCCTGGGTAGCTATAAGCTCATGCAAGCAACATGGGGAAAGGCTGGAACATTTGTGTATGATGTTTAGGAGGATCCCAGGGTAAACAAGAAACGGCTGCTGTAGCAATTGACCTAGAGGATGCTTATAACAGTGTGAGTTTATAAATGTTAATGAACTGTGTAATGGTTTGTAGTGTTAACCCTTGGCTAACAAGATGGATAGCAGCTGCACTTCGCTTGCGAATATGGACATCAAAACCAATGCGCATTTGCCCGGGACTACACCAGGGTTCTCTACTATCACCGATGCTGTTTAACATCTACAAAGCAAAAGTAGCCACCATTCAGCCAACTGGGCTGGGACGAACATTGACGTTTGTAGGTGACACTTATTTACAAGACTGGCCCTGACCGACAGGAAATGGTCAAAAGCATACACGGGACACTACATGAGGTGGTTAAATGGTGCGAGGACACCAGCTCCAAGGTCAGTCCCAACAAAACCTGTGTGCTGTAGTGCTTCTTGAATAACTCCATATTGAAATCATCTTCCAGACATTACTTTCAGTGGGCAGAAAATTGAGAGGCAAGACAAACTGAAATACCTCAGAATAATATTAGATTGCGGGTTATACAAGTACATGTACCATGTTGATCTAATCATACATAAGTACACCAGAGGATTTGCAGCCCTAAAAACAATGGCTGCAGCACACTTGGAACAGAGACTACCATTTCTCCTGCATCATCAGCTAGTCATGTCAGTCATCGAGTAAGGTATGGGAATACTCACGCTGCCAATATCACAATGTGAATGATTGGAACGCATTCAAAATGAAGGGATGCGTAAAGTCTTGGGCTGCCTTTTCATAGTCTTTTCTTGCATCTGATTATGGTTATGGGACAGAAGAGCCAAGTCATCTGCAAAGTCCAGTTCATCAAACTGTTTAGTCAGATTCCACTGGATTCCATTTCTGTTGTGTGATGTCGATGTTTTCATAACCCAATCTATTGATAGTAAGAAAAGAAATGGTGACAAGATTCATCCCTGTCTCACTCCCGTTCTGATCCTAAATGGTTCTGTAAGTTGTCCTTCATGAAGAACTCTGCATGTCATGTCTTCATAGGTCTTCCTTATTAAGTTAATAATCTTCATGGGAACTCCATAATGCCTCGTCAATATCCAAAGTGATTCTCTGTCGACACTGTCAAATGCCTTTTCGTAGTCCATGAATCCAATGTATAGCGGTGAATTCCATTCCAAACTTTGTTCAACTATTATTCTCAATGTGGCTATCTGGTCTGTACAGGATCTGTTTTGTTGAAAACCTGCTTGCTCATCTTGACGTATGGTGAATATTGGGGCAACTACGACAGTAGTTTTTGCCAGGAATAGCCTATGGGATATTAGGTAGAAGGTCTCCAGAAATTGGCTCGTTAAGAAAGGATAGAGACCTATCCGAGATAAGGACAAGAAGAAGAGAATGTGAATGCTTTCCACTGGACAGTGTTTTCTATTGAATTGTGTGTGGAAAGAATTCTGTTTCCCCACGACCTTAGTTTCTGCCCTTAAATCCCGTAACAGAAAAAGCTCCCAACCTCATCTGAGTGTAGAAATTTACCTGTATGTAAATATTTAACACCGACAGCATGAGTGATACATTAACGAATTAGGCAATGATCAAACGATTATCGGGTTTATTAATTAAATATCCACACATATAGGGTTAGTGGTGATTAGAACGTGACGATGGTAAAAGATGATTCACACAAATACACACAAATGAGATATTAGTAGTGTAGTTAATGAAATAGAAGAATGAACTTGTGTAAAGCGAAATGATGATGATGTGATATGATATGTGTTACAAAAATGGTGAGTTATCTACACAGTCCATGTGTCTCTAAATGCTTCACCCGGGTAGGATGATTCACATGAATGCATAGAATGTCGCAAGTTGTTATGTCGAGTCGGGCTCTAAGTCGAGGACACTCTGATGAAAGCTTTTGTTGTACAGAGAACATTGACGATATACAGTCCTTCACTGTTTGACAATATCTTTGTAGCGTTGATCAACAGTTAACAGTTGTCGTATGGAAAATGTCAGTTGTCTAATCTCCGAAGGGCACTGGCCAGACTGGATATCTTCATGAAATATTCTTAATATGTAGACTCATTACCGTGAGTATGTAATCGTGATTCATAAAATATACTTTGGAGTCTGCTTCATAGAATGCACTTAAGAGTGTGTTGCACTTGGTATAAATATGAGATTCAACTTTTGAGCTCTTTAGCTTGACTTCAGATGGTAAGCTTCCGATGGAGCTGAAATTGATATGAGTAATCAACTGGGAGCTTTAGCTTGACTCCTGTAGTAAGCTTTAGAGTGAATTGAACAAGACATAACTATGTATTGAACATATGCGCACGTGATATAAGGTGACGAAAAATGCTGCGTCCATCGTCTTAATCGTGGGCGAGAAATATTCATTTTTAATTGAGGAATGAAGGCTGTCCTATGGCTATTTCTGCTAGCCAAATGTCCGTTTTGATAACTTATTTCTGGTTAGACGTCAGACACGTAGCGTGTAAACTCGGAATTCTGATGGACTGAAGACACACAAAAGTCTTCGTAAGTTTTCACACTTAATATCACTGGTTGACTTTCATTTATACTACTCCTCACTGTTGATTTCTATGAGTTCAATTCTAATGATGTTAAATATATTGTGCACAAGAGTGTGTGCACATGGAAGACTGTGAAGATGATTTAGCAAGCTAGATGAAGCTGAACTATGAACTATTAATTACTTCCTATCGGCCTATGATCTTAGAGGAAAATCTTCTGATTTTATTTAGTCATGTACTATAAGAATTAATTGAAAAACTAGCTTCCGCATATTTAGCTAGACGGCTAAGATAAATAGCTAAAGAATAAGAAAAAGTATCAGTAATCTGTATGAGATCTACTAACCTCCTTTTCCCTTCGCAAAATCGTTTAGAAACACAATACACCACATACCATGATACAACGTTAAAATATCTCCAAATTTAACGATAAAATGTAGGGATAAAAATAATGCGTAAGATACTAGGAGACATGCTCGCCCATGCCCGCCTTTTCCTATCCGCCATTTAAAACTAACGAGTTAGACGGGAGAGAAAACGGAGAACACAAAAGGAAAAATATGACTGAACACGTGTTTGAATACAGCAAGGCTAAAAGACGCAATTGGTAGTAAAAGAAAAAAAAATTCACGTCACTAGTTGACACAATGTAAGGAAATGGACAAAAAAACGACTTTAGCTCGTGTCAGAAACAGTCATTTCTTGGACTTTTACGATACTTGATTGTTATTTGAATTCAGCGGCAAACGCCGTGGAGAAGGTTCTCGAACATATTTCAAAAAAAAAACTAACCTTGAAAAAGTAACTTTTTCTTAATAATAGTGTTATGAATATAAAACCTAGCTAGTTTGATAGCCCGTCTTGAGCAGAGAAATAATATAATTTAAATTATACAGACGGATAGATAATATGGAAGATATTGACAAAAGACTGTGTTGTTCATATCAGACGAGCGACTGCACTGTTGAAAATTTCACTAAAGTTTCAAATTCTCGACCTTGAGCCAAGTAACGCAAAAATCGAGCTGTAATTAAAGAGAGGGGAAAGGTGGAAAATTGGGGCTAAAAATAACTTCGGAGGCAGAAGTGTGTAGGGTATTGCATGGCGTTGGTCCAAGAACCAAGCGTGTTTTTTATGAAAAAACAAGTAGAGACAGACGGACCAACAGACCGTAATACATACTTGACTGAGAGCTGACTGAAATTTGACTTTTGGTTGTAGATTTGAAAGTTAGGGGGGGGGGAGTCTGTGATTGGATGAATGAAATCATAGTAGCGGGGTAGAGGCACACATTTTGCCATTCGTTACCAGACTGTCCAGAGACACAGTGGTTTATTACCTGTGGTGTTGTTTCCAGAAGATATTCTATACATTTAGTGGGACGCCATCACATAGCCAGCAGCTCAGCTGAGTTTTGCTAGGAATTAACTGTGTTCTGAATTCTGGTAAGAATGAAAGTATTTCTTTTGTATATTTTAATATTTCGAGTGATTGATACTGCCATATCATATAACATGATTACGACAAGTAAGTGTTCGCTCTAGGTCCCCAGCCCAAGTTCAGGGTCTAGAGACAAACAAAATATATGGACGCCTAACTAAGACTATGGAAGGCGGATCTATTGTTGAGATCGGTGGGAACATATCACCTATCTTATTGTATAAAAGGAAACTATTGAACATATCTCAGATGCAATGCAGTCTTGGGGGAACTGATACTATATGAAAAACAACTGGGTAAGATGTGCTTCGTTGGTCAGAGAGATCTGACCCCCTCTGTGTATTGTTGATGTGTTGTGCTGTGGGTAAAAAAAGGTACAGTAAATAGATTACTGACACAGCGCACAAACTTTGTTTCAGAATTGTGAGTTTCTGTTGTGGCACTAGGGTAGTGCCACAAAAATAATCCAGTTTACTCAAGCTGACGTGTGTGCCGCCTACAGTGGTGTTGGTGCTGTATCGCAGTGTATCCCAGCTACCAAGAGGAGGGGCCACCGGATTCCAGCTTCATATATTCTCATACAAGATGAGTAACTCAATGGCCTGCTGATGATTCACCAAAACTCTTGAATACTTATAAAGATTTCCCACCACTAATATCCTGAAATTTTGGGAAATAAACATTTTCTAAAGTACATAAGACAGTGGACAAAGCTAGTTCTATCCACAGAGTGGGCGTGATGACACCATCCCAACAGCATATCCAGTAAAGGTTCTCCCAGAGACTCTATAAAATTAATTAACATTAACCAGACTTATAACATACCTTTGTAATCACATTCCATTTTATGATGCCATATATTGATGCATTCCATTTATAACTTCATAACATTTCATATGTTCTGGCCAAAATAAAACCTTGGTCCAGAACAAATAAATTTAAAGAAAAAATTAATATTTTAAACTAAAACAGCCGAAGTTAGTTCAGTGTGTTATAAATTTTAGTAATATTATTAGACTTATTAAATATCTGTGTGTGTGTGATTGGATCTTATACTACAACACATTACATTTCAGTACCCTAGACTTTTTAACGTAGCTACATTCATAAGAGAAAAAAAGATATGTTTGAGGTCGTAAGTGGTAGTAAGAAGGGCCTTCTGTAATTCTCATCTACATTTATCTCAGGAGCCTTCACAGCTGACCTCATACATTACATTAGGTAACGCAACAACCTTACAGTACCATCAAAAACAACTACAAATATTAGACTTATTAAATATCTGTGTGTGTGTGTTTGTATCTTATACTACAACACATTACATTTCAGTACCCTAGACTTTTTAACGTAGCTACATTCATAAGAGAAAAAAGATATGTTTGAGGTCGTAAGTGGTAGTAAGAAGGGCCTTCTGTAATTCTCATCTACATTTATCTCAGGAGCCTTCACAGCTGACCTCATACATTACATTAGGTAACGCAACAACCTTACAGTACCATCAAAACCACTACAAATATTGGGGTCTTGTCCAGGGATATTTATTTAATTAAAGATATTAGAATCTCCTGGTGGGAGAACTAAACCAGGGGGACAGATTGTAAAAATTTAAAAAGTGTCCCTTAAAATAAAACGGGAAAAATAAAAAGTTGGTGAATCTTCACAGCCAGTGGTAATTAATTAATTAATTAGAATTACCTTGGCCAATTTAATTAAGTAGAATTACCTTGGTCTATTTATTAATTAGAATTACCTGTCATTAAGTAATTGGATTTACCTGGGTCATTGTTATTTTGTCTGATGGCTGACCTGGCGAAATTCAGATCAGCTGCTGTGCTAACGGCGAGGGAGATGAACATGGAGGGTCAGGCTTTAATTCAGTATGTGACTTCTGAATGTGACAAGTATATTGAAAGGGAAGATAGGAGGTTAGCTGAAGAGAAGAGGTTACAAATTGAGGCTGATAGAGAACTTAAGAGGCTGCAGATTGAGGCTGACAAAGAGGCAAAAGCATTAGAGGCAGAAGAAAAACGACAGCAAAGGGAGGCAGAAGATAAGAGAAGGGAAGCAGAAGAAAAAGATTGACTGCCCAAAGGGAAGCAGAAGATAAAAAGGCCGAAAGGGAGGCAGAAGATAGAAGGTTGCAAAGGGAGCACAAATTACGACTAAGGGAGCTGGAATTACAAGGCCATGCTCCTGAAAATGGTGCCAGCCCTTTTGCCTCAGATGCTGCAGCTAGTCAGGGTGCCTCAAACTCAGCTATGGGGTTTCATTTAGACCATTTTGTTGAGAAAGACGATGACATTGAGGGGTACCTCAGTCGTTTTGAGTTATTAGCTACTACATATGGGTTAGAGAGAGAGAGAGGTGGAGTCTAAAGTTATCACAGGGACTGAGAGGTACTTCTTATGAAGTCTTTGCTAAAATGAGTAGAGAAGACCAAGACAATTATGACATGTTAAAGCAGGCTTTGTTATTGAGATACGAAAAAAATGGTGAATTTTATCGTAAGAAATTTAGAAATGCCAAACTGTTGTCTGGGGAGACATACCACCAATTCTCTGCCAGACTGGAAACCTATTTGGAGAAATGGACTGCTCTGGGGAAGACCCAAGATCTTAAAGAAATGATCATGATAGAGCAATTAAGAGAGTCCATGGCTCCAGACTTGAGAAAATTTCTCATGGAACAAGGTGCAGAGAGGTTGGGGGAGGTTTTAAATGTCGCTGAGAGGTATCAGGCAGCCCAGGCAGAGGTAAGTGGCACTAAAAAGAAGCACATAGAAAATTTTAAAGCTCCACAGCCATTTAATAAATTTGATAACCGAGAACAGGGTAATAAAGGCAGGACAAACTTTGATAGGCCAAGAAATGACTATCGTGACAGAAACTCACAGTTCAATGACCAAAAATTTAATGAAAGAAAACCGTTAAACCAAGGAAAAAGATGGTGCAAATGGTGTAAGAAAGACAACCATAACACCGAATTTTGTAGAAGGAAACCTTCAAACATTGCTGCAATGAAGTCGGGGACTCAAAGATTAAAGGTTAATCCTAATGGACAGCAGGAACCTTATCACCCCCCAGTTTGTGAGGATGTTATTTGTAATGGGGTCACCATAAGGTGCCTTTATGATACAGGTTTGGATTATGATTCAGTTGTGAAGTCTAGCCTAGTGGACCCAAGTCAGTATACCACAGAAACAGTGGACATACAAGGGGCGACTAAGGACATACCACTCATGACACTTCCCATCGCAAGGATAACGGTGAAAACTCGCTATGTGGAAGGAGAAATCAGAGCAGCAGTGATAGATGAACCAATCTACCCTCTGATATTGGGGTGTAGGTACGTCTTCTTGGGGAATCCCGAGAGACCTGTGATCATGGCGACAGTGCAGACCAGGTCACAGAAAAAGGAGGAAGAAGGTGAACCTATAAATGCTCATCCGGAGGAGATGAGGAAGGCGCAGGCTGAGGATAGGACACTCAAGCCATGTTTTAAAAAATTGCCCAAATGCCACACACCTCCAAGCAAGGGGGAATACTTTATGAAGAACAAATTATTATATAGGAAGGCCGGAACTGGAACAAATGGTCACAACCAGCTGGTTCTTCCCACTTCATATAGGGATAAAGTGATGGAACTCGGGCATGCGATTCCCTTCAGTGGTCACATGGGGATCAGCGCCACAGGACAGCGTATAGCTTGTCATTACTTCTGGCCAGGGATAACGGAGGATATAAAAAGATATGTCAAATCCTGTCCAGAATGTCAAAGGGTAGCTCCAAAGCACTGGACTGCTCCTGCAACTCTAGGGGAAATGCCCATAGTGGGAACACCTTTTGAGAGGGTTGCAGTGGATATTGTGGGACCTCTCACTCGGACCAAGAGGAGGAACAGTTACATCCTTACTCTGGTGGACACTTGTTCTATGTGGGGAGAGGCGGTAGCCCTGCCATCAATTGATTCAAAACATGTAGCAGAGGCACTACTTACAATATTCACAAGATTAGGATTCCCGCATCAAATCTTGACTGATAATGGCTCACAGTTCAAGGGGAAACTAACGGAAGAAGTTTTTAAGCTATTTCAAGCCAGACACTTTCATTGTAGTCCATACCACCCACAAGGGAACGGCCAGGTAGAGAGGTTCAATGGGACTCTCATTTCTATCCTGAGGAAGCTGGCACACGAAAAAACCGGATCTGTGGGATCAATTCCTGCCCGCCGCGTTGTTTGCGTATCGGGAGGTACCACATAGTTCAACCGGGATGGCTCCCGCAACTCTGCTATTTGGGAGGCCAATAAAAGGTCCATTAGAAGCTTTATTAAGGACCTGGACAGATGAGAAGGCAGAAGAGACTGTTACCTCATCTTATCAATATGTGAACGAACTGACCACTCGTCTGAAAGCTGGATGGAAACTGGCAAATGATAATTTGAGACAAGCCAGGAAGAAACATGCAGCATATTTTAATAGGAAGGCAAAGGACAGAGAACTAGCTGTGGGAGAGAAGGTGCTTCTTCTACTACCCGGCAGCCAGAATAAAATTACAAATTGGATGGCAAGGTCCATATACGGTTCTAGAGAAGGTGTCTAGAACAAACTATAAAATTGACAAAAAGGGGAAGGAGAAAGTTTATCATGTAAACCTGTTAAAGAAGTATCTGGACAGACCACTCCAGGAAAGCACCCCCTTACTGACCTTGGCTATCGCAACTCAAATGCAAAAGGAACCACTCACCTCACATGAATACCCATTACATCCTTGTGAAACAGCCGCACAGGTAAAAGTCAGTAAGCACCTGACTAAAAATCAGAGGGAGAGAGTTCAACAGGTTCTGGAGGAACATACAGATGTATTAACAGATAAACCAGGACATACAAATTTGCTACAGTATGACATGAAACTGGTAGACTCAAACCCAATCTGTATGAGAGCCTATTCTATTCCGTTCGCGAAGGAGAAGGCATTGAAAGAAGAAATAGATTATTTGTTGAAGGAGGGGATTATTTCACACAGTGAATCATCTTTTAGCTCCAGTGTAGTTTTTTTGAGGAAACCGTCTGGGGAACACAGACTGTGCATAGATTACAGGAAACTGAATGCTGTCACAGAAGGACAAGTGGATCCATTACCAGACACAAAACAGTTATTTGCTAGATTAAACAAGGCAAAATACTTTTCAAAGGTGGATCTTAGTAAAGGCTATTACCAGATTCCAGTGAAGCCTGAAGTGAGACCTTATTTAGCTTTTAGCACCTCGGAAGGACATTATGAATTCAACATGCTACCATTCGGATTGAAAAATGCTCCGAGTGTATTTTCAAGGATGATGCGCAAATTGTTGGATCCCTTGAATAACCCATGTATCACGAATTTCATGGATGATATTCTCGTCGCCACAGAGACATTTGAAGAACACATTAACTCTCTAAAAATGTTATTTGACAGGCTTAGGGAGGCGAACTTAACTGCTAGGCCAACAAAATGTTGTATTGGATGCAAAGAGTTGGAATTCTTGGGACACACTGTATATCAGGGTAACATGACCCCTGACCCCAAGAACTTGGAAAAACTGCAGAGAGCACCTAGACCACAAACAAAAAAGGACGTGCGATCATTCGTGTCGTTATGTGGATTTTACCAAAAATATATCAAAAATTTTAACTCTATTTGTGCTCCTCTGACTGATCTGACTCGCAAGGGACATCCAGATAAAATTGTTTGGACTGCGCAATGTGAATTAGCTTTTCAAGAGTTAAAGGATAAACTCACTAGCAAGCCTATTCTCAAATTGCCTGATTTGACACAGGACTTCGTGGTGAGAACAGATGCAAGTAATGTAGGCCTCGGGGCGGCTCTGTTGCAAAGGTCATCTTCACCCGATGGCGAACTGAACCCAGTCGCTTATGCAAGCCGCAAATTGAATAAAGCGGAGCAAGGATATTCCACAAGCGAAAAAGAATGTTTAGCGTTAATCTGGGCAATAAAAAAGTTTCAAATCTATCTGTATGGTAGGACTTTTGTGGTCCAGACGGATCATCAGCCCCTGGTGTTCTTATCTCAGGCTAAGCATGAAAACGCAAGATTGTTGAGATGGTCTTTATTATTGCAACCTTATCAGTTTGTTATCGAATACATCCCAGGGTCATTGAATGTCGGTGCAGATTTTCTCAGTCGGCACCCCTGTGATCAAGATTAGAGTAGTGGCAGGCGTGAGGAGTAATTTTATCTATGTGTATCACTGGTTTTGGAACTTGCCGTAGTGCATGTTCTCAGGTGGGGAGATGTGTAATGAATTTACCATGATACAACGTTAAAATATCTCCAAATTTAACGATAAAATGTAGGGATAAAAATAATGCGTAAGATACTAGGAGACATGCTCGCCCATGCCCGCCTTTTCCTATCCGCCATTTAAAACTAACGAGTTAGACGGGAGAGAAAACGGAGAACACAAAAGGAAAAATATGACTGAACACGTGTTTGAATACAGCAAGGCTAAAAGACGCAATTGGTAGTAAAAGAAAAAAAAATTCCCGTCACTAGTTGACACAATGTAAGGAAATGGACAAAAAACGACTTTAGCTCGTGTCAGAAACAGTCATTTCTTGGACTTTTACGATACTTGATTGTTATTTGAATTCAGCGGCAAACGCCGTGGAGAAGGTTCTCGAACATATTTCAAAAAAAAAAAAAAAACTAACCTTGAAAAAGTAACTTTTTCTTAATAATAATGTTATGAATATAAAACCTAGCTAGTTTGATAGCCCGTCTTGAGCAGAGAAATAATATAATTTAAATTATACAGACGGATAGATAATATGGAAGATATTGACAAAAGACTGTGTTATTCATATCAGACAAGCGACTGCACTGTTGAAAATTTCACTAAAGTTTCAAATTCTCGACCTTGAGGCAAGTAACGCAAAAATCGAGCTGTAATTAAAGAGAGGGGAAAGGTGGAGAATTGTGGCTAAAAATAACTTCGGAGGCAGAAGTGTGTAGGGTATTGCATGGCGTTGGTCCAAGAACCAAGCGTGTTTTTTTATGAAAAAACAAGTAGAGACAGACGGACCAACAGACCGTAATACATACTTGACTGAGAGCTGACTGAAATTTGACTTTTGGTTGTAGATTTGAAAGTTAGGGGGGGGAGTCTGTGATTGGATGAATGAAATCATAGTAGCGGGGTAGAGGCACACATTTTGCCATTCGTTACCAGACTGTCCAGAGACACAGTGGTTTATTACCTGTGGTGTTGTTTCCAGAAGATATTCTATACATTTAGTGGGACGCCATCACATAGCCAGCAGCTCAGCTGAGTTTTGCTAGGAATTAACTGTGTTCTGAATTCTGGTAAGAATGAAAGTATTTCTTTTGTATATTTTAATATTTCGAGTGATTGATACTGCCATATCATATAACATGATTACGACAAGTAAGTGTTCGCTCTAGGTCCCCAGCCCAAGTTCAGGGTCTAGAGACAAACAAAATATATGGACGCCTAACTAAGACTATGGAAGGCGGATCTATTGTTGAGATCGGTGGGAACATATCACCTATCTTATTGTATAAAAGGAAACTATTGAACATATCTCAGATGCAATGCAGTCTTGGGGGAACTGATACTATATGAAAACAACTGGGTAAGATGTGCTTCGTTGGTCAGAGAGATCTGACCCCCTCTGTGTATTGTTGATGTGTTGTGCTGTGGGTAAAAAAAGGTACAGTAAATAGATTACTGACACAGCGCACAAACTTTGTTTCAGAATTGTGAGTTTCTGTTGTGGCACTAGGGTAGTGCCACAAAAATAATCCAGTTTACTCAAGCTGACGTGTGTGCCGCCTACAGTGGTGTTGGTGCTGTATCGCAGTGTATCCCAGCTACCAAGAGGAGGGGCCACCGGATTCCAGCTTCATATATTCTCATACAAGATGAGTAACTCAATGGCCTGCTGATGATTCACCAAAACTCTTGAATACTTATAAAGATTTCCCACCACTAATATCCTGAAATTTTGGGAAATAAACATTTTCTAAAGTACATAAGACAGTGGACAAAGCTAGTTCTATCCACAGAGTGGGCGTGATGACACCATCCCAACAGCATATCCAGTAAAGGTTCTCCCAGAGACTCTATAAAATTAATTAACATTAACCAGACTTATAACATACCTTTGTAATCACATTCCATTTTATGATGCCATATATTAATGCATTCCATTTATAACTTCATAACATTTCATATGTTCTGGCCAAAATAAAACCTTGGTCCAGAGCAAATAAATTTAAAGAAAAAATTAATATTTTAAACTAAAACAGCCGGAGTTAGTTCAGTGTGTTATAAATTTTAGTAATATTATTAGACTTATTAAATATCTGTGTGTGCGTGTTTGTATCTTATACTACAACACATTACATTTCAGTACCCTAGACTTTTTAACGTAGCTACATTCATAAGAGAAAAAAAGATATGTTTGAGGTCGTAAGTGGTAGTAAGAAGGGCCTTCTGTAATTCTCATCTACATTTATCTCAGGAGCCTTCACAACCCAGACCCTGGATCTCTCTAGTCCCCTGTCAGTCTAAAAGTGGGTTGGGCAATTCGCCACCAACTTTTGTTCGTGTTGCCTGTCAGTCTTGGCCAGACCACGCGATGTTTGCTGAAAAACCACCCGTCCTTTAACTGTCACAAATCTGGCTGTCCTTTGTCTCTTGCATGCCAGCTAGCAAGTCCCTTTGACGTGCACAATGACCGTCGTCTCCATCTGGAAACAATGGTCGTTGTTCCGCGTCGAGGGCCTTTTATATCACACTCCTGGAGTTCATTGTTTGCGTGGCCATTGCACCGTGCGTGATGGTGACCGTGTTTGTTTAAACAACAGCTTAGACTAACCTTTTGTGTCAGCTGCGCCATCCTCAAAGTAAACAATAGTCCAAAGAAAGTGTACCATGCCCAGGTGTCTGATTTTGATGAAACCAGATGTGTTTCACCAGATTTATCACGAGGCAATGTGGACTTCAAAAGATAATGCAAGGCGGAGGTCTAAATGAAATCACGAGTAACAAAGATTACAGTTTACAGTCCAGTGGTGATTAAAAGATTCCTAGAACAACGATGAAAGAGCCCATGTGGAATGAAAGAGCACATGTGGAATGAAAGAGCACAATGTGGGAGAAAATAAAATAAGAAAGGTGTAGGAAAATATAAGCGATAAGGCTTGGCGCTCGTTTATCACATATCTCTCAGGACTCTTTTAATCTCTCAAGAATGATGTTGTTTAAAACTTTTCCTGGCACTGATAGTAACATTATTCCTCTATAATTTGTGCACTCTTTTAAATTTCCCGTCATAGGCAACTTGACCAGATAAACTTCCTTCTATTCTGCTGGTATTTCCTCTCTCCCAGACTTTGCCTAGTAGTTTGTATAATATCTCTGTAGAGGTATCGATATCTGTTTTGATGGCCTTTGCTGGAATGCCATCTGGACCAGTTGCTTTTACATCTATTCAGAAGCTTTATGGCTTTCTGTTTTTTTTTGTGTTGTTGTACAGGTCCCTCAAATTTCCTTTGGCTGCAGCTTCCTCTGCTTCCCTTGCCAACTCTTCAATATACTTCCTCTTGTCTCTTTTGATGTTTCTTCTTACTTCTTTGTTCGCTTCTATGTACACTTCATGAACCTTGGCTTTGGAGCTTCTGGTTTTGTTTCTGTTTAAATCTGCTTTCTTGTGTTTCCTGTCTTCTATCTTGCTAATGGTTTCTTTTGTTATCCATGCTTTGTGCTGATGTTCTCTTTTTCTCAGTATTTCTTCACATGTCTCGTTCAATATATTTTTTACTTGTTGTCAGTGGTCTTTCCTATCTGCTTCATCTTCCAGCTGTTGGAGTACTTGGTATTTGTTGGATACTGTGATAGAAAACGTTTCTCTTATTTCCTGATTTCTTAGATATCCCACATCATACTGTTGTTTATAGCTATATACTGTTGTAAATTTCTTGAGTTTTAATTTTATTTTAGCCAACAAAAGATGGTGGTCTGATACCACATCTGCTCCTCTACATACTTTTACAGCGTGCAATGATGACCTAAACTTCTTACTTATGCATATGTGATCATTCTGATTCTCAGTTCTGTGGTCTGATGATATCCATGCTGCTTTATGTATTCTTTTATGTGGAAATATGCTTCCTCCTATAGCTAGTTGATTTGAAGCACAGAAGTTAGCTAATAGTTCCACATTCTCGTTCATCATACGTAATCCATGCTTTCCCATGATTTCTTCAAAGCTGGTGTTGTCTGTTCCTATTTTCGCGTTTAGGTCCCCCATTAAAATTGTGATGTCCTTTCTTTTCTTTTTGTCCAAGACATTTTGTAGTCTGGTGTAAAAGTCTTCTTTCTCAGATTCTTCTTGATAATTTGTTGGCGCATAACATTGGATGATGTTTATATTTACTTTTTTTTGGCGGATTTAAACCTTGCTGTTATAATTCGGGGTCCCATTGCTTCCCATTCAATAAGTGCCTTCAGTGCTTCCCTAGACAGCATTAGAGCCACCCCTTCACTATGGTGAACTCTTTCCTCCTCATGTCCTGAGGACAACACCACTTCTCCTGTGATCAATCTCCTCCTCTCTATGGCCTTCCACCTTGTCTCGCAGAGACCCAGGATATCAGTCCTGTAACTTCGTTTCTGCTGCTACCTGTGCAGTTTGCCATTGCTCACACAGAGTGCGAACATTCCAGGTGCCAATCCTGGAGATTTTTCTAGACGTAAAAAGGTTAGTCGGCAATCCAGACTCCTTTCTGCTTTCTCTGGGTTGCTTCATGTGCCTCCTTTCCAGAGGACCTTCTTCTGTCTTGGGCCGCTGAGTTGATTTATATTCTGTATTTGACTTGTCCATGTTTGTTGAAGTTTGTTTGTAAAAAGTTTTTTACGGGATGGGGAAACCAGCCCCATACCCAACCCTCCTTAGTCGCTTTTTACGACATGCATGGTAGGGTACAGTATTACTATTCTTTGCTCCCCTTTCGGGCCCCGGTGACACACGGGTGCAAGTAACCATCACTGATCATAAATTATAACGTAATCGTCTGATACGAAAGCAGTGTGAAGGGTAACGAAACCCTTACTGTCCACTCGGTGTGACGGATTGCCTCACCTTAGCTCTGCAGTAGTAGTCCACCAGTGACCAACACTCAAGAGTATCTAATATGGGTCTTCAAAGGTGTCTACCTTCGCACAAGATTACTCTTGGCAGAGTTGTAGATAGACGGATAATGATGCTTCTATCTCAAAGGAGTATTCACAAGATGTTTTCAGAAGTCAAGAACAATGTTGCATAGAGCAGAACACTATTAACTTATATCTGATCCGTCGCCTTTCGTAAAGAATTAAGCAATGGTTTTAGCCTGCTCAAGCCCCCAGCTGGTGTAATCCAGCGAAATTCTTTTTATAAGTATTTGTTCTATAGATGTAAATATTTGTCTAGATGTATATATTAGAGAGTCTTGCTCATACGTTAGCTTTCATACCTATAATAACCGAATCAACAATGATTGTTTAGTTTTAAAATAACATGTAGCAAATTTAATAATCAATTAGTTTTTAACAGGTTAAAATAACAATGGAATGATTGTGAATTTTAGAGGTATATATTAAAAATGTCTTCACTGAGACAGGGGTTGAGGATTTATTTTAAAAATTTGTCCTTTTGCTGTTTCCTTAATAAACTTAGCTAGTCTAAGTGAGTCCTGCAGCCGTGTTTTCGTCAATTCTTTTGTGATGAGGGCACTTCTTCACACTTGTCCAGTGTAGGTGGTTAGTGTTGAATCCCTGCTTTTGACTCACAACTAGTGGCGTAGAAACTTTCGTCTTGCAGCTTCGTACCACGAACTGTAGACAAAATAAAAAGAACAAATGCCTGTGCTAAGTACACTGGGTTGGAAGATTAACAGGCGCATTGTCTCGCTGTCCACCCACCGATGTTAGCCTCTCTGAATAATTATTCTCCCTTTGTATACACGGTATAACTCGTTGGAATATGAATAAAAATCACCGTTATTTTTCTGGTTACTTTAATGGGGAAAATGTGTCTGGACAGCGCCAGTGCAATGGCTTTCCTGAATTACAATTAACAAGGTACATATATCTCACAAAATGATACGATACACTTGATGCACATGGGATGTAATCATCACTAATCACTGCTCTATTCGGAGTCTGGGGTCACCATGCTGTCGGTTTTCTGTACGACTAGCAAGAAGCAATTACCAGCGCTTGCTGCAGTGGTTTATGAATATACTATTTTCATATGTTGAGGTTGCCAGCCTCATTCATATATCATCACTTAGCTAGAAAAACATGCCAAATTCACATGAAACGGCCGCCATATTGGATTTTATTGTTCTATTTCAATTTCCTAAGGCTTTTTTATTTATTAATCTATCATTACCAAATTTAAACAAAAAAATTTAATTAATTTTCAAAATTTTACAAACATCAAAAGTTTTATTATCTTATGGAAAGTATTTGTGCCAAATCTGATATTGATTTACAAAGCAAAGCGGAAGTTCTAAGAACATTGGTAGCGTAAAACAAGGTTCTGAGAAAATCTAGATTTTCTTCAAAGGAAAAGCACCATTTCTGAAGAAAATACTATTTACAAAATCAAAATATACCTACTTAGAATGTGTTCTGAGAAATAATTTTTACAGATTTAGATTCAGGGAAATATAAATTATACGAGAATAGACTAATCCCAATTTTCATGTTTCTGCTGTTGTGACTGAAAATTGCCTCCCGCTCCTCCCCTTGAAGTACAAGAAATGTAAGAATGAGAGACATTTTAAAACTGTTCTTTCTACAACACTGATTGTCTACCTAACCTTGAAGATGTGATTTTATGAAGGTAGATCTAAAGAGAGCTCAGTGTTTCTAAAGTGTTTCCTTACAGCTCCTGGGTTGCCTACAGCAGCTTTAGACCAACACAAAATAGAAGCGATGAAGGCGAAATAATAAGAATATTGGATTTGCAGATGCACACGAACATGGACTGCCGTTTCGGTAAAACAGCTTCTTCAGAGTAATCAACGCGCAAAAATAACATGTGTATAACATTTCAATAATTAATAAAACCTTTTGAAACGTTAAAAACGGCAGTTAACTTCAAATAGGTAAAAAGAGATGGGGGTGACCAGTTTCCTTCTTCGCTGCCTTTTCCTTCCCTAACTCAAAGTAAAGTCAGGCACCTATTTACAGCTCGGTAGACTGCAGCGTGACGATATCGCGAAAAGAACCCAGGACATTTGCTGTGAAAACCAACGCTCTAACCACTCAACTTAAAACAGGTAGGGCTTTGAAGTAACAATATCTATTATCTGTTCTCGTACATATGGCAACATCGCGGCATAAAACCTTTTTGTTTTTACGTCTGTTGTATTATCTACTTTATTGCAGTAACAACTCGAGTATTATCAGTCTCCGTCAGGTCAACTGGTGCATGAGGGAGGAGGAAAGATCTAGCCATCTAGTCGTCTGTGGTTATCTCTGTCAACTTATCTCCAGTTTTATCTATTTCGTTTTGGAGTTCTGCCTCAAATACTCATCTTCGTGTACCCCTGGATCCACCTTTCTTCCCTCCGCCCATGCATAAGCTTATCTTGTACAAGCTGGTCTTGGCCGCCTATTACTTGCCATATGCAGACGGTGCCATTTTATTTCTGTCGGTCATCAAATATTCCTATGCCAGCGTTCAGAACGCATGGTGCTTTTCCGTGCATACAACACTTTGAACGTAGATTAATATTGGTGCTGTCTGTTAAGAACCAGGAGCCGCGGTAGCATAGTGGTTAGTGCACTGGCTTCCTAGCGTAGTGGTCTATGGTTCGATCCCCAGATTGGGTGGGATTTTTTTAGGCCACAAACGGCTCCTGGGTCGACCTAGCCCCAAATGGGTACCAGAGCAACTCTGGGAAGGTTAAGGAGGCCGGCGTGATACTGACCACATCACCCCTAGTGTGCCGATGGTCAAGAAAATATGGGACTAACACCATATTCCCAATATGCTTCAATGGGCGTGTAACGGGATCCTTTACCCTGTTAAGAACCATTCTTATAGTTCTCTTTGTAATGTCTAGGATTGTTCTCATTTTTCGTTCTGATGAAAATGTTGGCTCAATGAATAAATATTATCTTTGAATTGCTATTCGTGTTGGAGTGTTTCTTTCCAACTTTCTTGTTTAAATCAGGCTTAGCCATTCCAATATAATCGTTTGTATTTTGATATGTATTAGTGCCTATTACTGTAAAGAACTCTCAACTTGATATAACGAACACAAATGATGAATCTGAAATCTTATATACGAGTGGCGTTCAGAAAGTAATGCACCACATCGTTTTTATCAGCTAATAATGAAGATAGAAGCATGAAATTTTGCACACTTTAAATATGGCATGTGCCAATTGTGTGCACCAAATTGCACCGCAATCGGCCAAATAATACTGCTTCCCTAAAGCGTTGAAATGGAGCGTGTTAGCAACTTGCGTCTATGTGATGTGTATGGAAGTTTTGCAGTCGACAGGAGTACAGTCAGTCGCTGGGTTCAGAGAATCAAAGAATCAGGAAGTGGAGATACGGAGCTGCTTGATCGGCCGCGCTGTGGACGTCCTGCCACAGCCACCAACGCAGAAATGTTGAAATGCGCCGAAGGCATTATTCTTACTGATAGGCGAATCACTACTCAACAATTGGCCTTACAGCTGTCAGTCAGCATTGGTAGTGCAAATGCAGTTATAAAAACTCTCGGATTTTCTAAGGTTTGCGCCAGATGGGTTCCTCGATGTCTCACAAATGACCACCGATTGCAAAGGAAAGCAGTTTCTTCTGAATTGTTGGAGCGTTTCAATGCTGATGGAGAGAACTTTTTGGCTAAGATCGTTACAGGTGACGAAACCTGGGCACATCATTTTGAACCTGAGACAAAAAGACAGTCAATAGAGTGGCATCATCCGCAATCACCACGAAGAAAGAAATTCAAGACAATTCCTTCAGCTGGAAAGGTCATGATCACTGTCTTTTGGGACATTGAAGGTGTGATTCTTGTGGACGTTATACCAAGAGGAGAGACAATCAATTCGCAAGCTTACATTAAGACATTGAAAAAACTCAATCAACGTTTTCGCAGAGTTCGGCCGCACAAGAATCCAGCAGACCTGCTTCTCCTTCACGACAATGCGCGACCTCACACAAGTTTGGCAACACGGGAAGCAATCACCAAATTGGGTTGTACTGTACTACCCCATCCACCCTATAGTCTTGATTTGGCACCCTCTGATTTTCATCTATTTGGTCCACTTAAAAATGCACTCCGTGGGACAAGGAGTGATTCATGCAGCGAAGAAATGGCTACACGATCAAGACAAAATCTGGTACGGGCTAGGAATACATGCACTTGTTTCGCGCTGGCATAAAGCCGTACAAGTTGATGGGGATTATGTTGAATAATACCGATGTTTACATGACATATCCATATATATTGTCTATAAATTTCATGCTTTTTGGATAAACAGCTCCTGAGAAAAACGATGTGGTGCATTACTTTCTGAACGCCCCTCGTAGATTCTTCAACCATATTGTTTGCAATAACTTTCTTTTATTCCACACATATAACTGTCATGAATCACAACATGCTCCAATGAATTTACTAATAAGTAATTGGTGGTACGAATCGACTTCTTAAATTTTATATATCCTTTTTACACAAATTTCATATTTCGATAACTTTTGACGATACTTGTAATAACATTGTTCCTGTGCATTTCTTATTCATAATTTTCTGTGTCCACTAAGCTCTTCTCGTTATGGTCATTCTCGACTCATTACGCGGTTCTTTTACGATACACGTAATAATCTATATCACGTGCCTTTCTTGCACATATATTTCTGTATGCATTAATTTCTTCTCGTTTTGGTCATTATCGACCTATTAAACTGTTCCATCAATTCGTAATATTCTGCATATATTCATATAGGTGCTACTGACCTTGGAAACATCTCGAATTTCTTGAGAAATTATTTCTCTTTATATTCATAACCATTTCGGCAAAATTAACACAGCGAGTAATACACTTACTTTCGAGTCAAAATTCAGACTCATGAAATACACAGATAAGTAGACTATGCTACACTTTGATACTTGGACTTAGCCACATTTTCTAACACGTCTGTACGCTCCAAGGGGTGGACACAATCTCTCTTACGTCATCCCTAGATACCCCCCCCCCCCCTTAGTCATAGCTACCGATTCTTCTTCTTCTTCCTCGTTCGCCTGTACCGATTCTAAGTTTATGCGTTTTAGTGAGGGACCTCATGGTGCACAGCAGTCCCTCTAACTATAACTTTATCAGGATTGCCCTGCCCCATGATGTGCTCTCAACATTACCCCCTCGTCCCGCGAGCGTTTGCCTGGGGTGAATTCTAGGTAGTGAACGCTAGGTAGACTGGACAAATATTATACACATGATCATACACTAATATTAAAACAAAAGTGTCAAGACAGTTTAAATATATGTCACTGTCTATTTACGGGTTGGTGAGTACAAGAGAAACAATGTTACTATTCGACCCGAATTAATCCTGAAGGTAAAAATAGTTCATGTGAGTTGGAGAGTCCCTTGACGAGTCAATTTGAAATCAATTATAATGTTAATATAAGTACATTCGATAATAACGTTGGACTGGAAGTCGTATATCTCTTTTCATCTGGGTGTACGTAATAAAAGGTGTATAAACAGTCATGTACTCAACCTCAACATGTGAAAGGGATACATTCATGAACCACAACAGCAAGCTCTGGTGATTGCTTCATGCTAGCTCTCACGAAAGAACCAAAAGCAAAGGTAATCCCAGACTCCAGGTGGAGAAAGGAAGTGGATGATGATGACATCATACGTATATTATCATTTGTAATGAGTTGTATGAATGCTTAAAGTTGTTCCTTCAGGTACAAGTCACTTGCTGCTGTCCAGTTGAAATATTGTCATTACATTAACTAAGAGAATGATGATTTTTCATCACATCCCCTGAGTTATATGATATAACTCAGGGAGAGTACAAATTATGATAAAAGAATCGGTGACGGACAGCGGCGACTATATGCAAGAGAATATGCTTCTCCCTACATGTCGCAATGGTCGGACAATCAGGCTTTTTCTTGTGATCGTCTGGACACTCATCATCAACCATCGCTGAATGAGCATTTTTGTCATGCCGTAAAATGTTACCCTCAGGTGTAATATGATGAAAATTAATGGGACATTTCCCGTTCATATGAATCTGCTTGGACCTTCTGTCAGTATAACAACTTCTATTCTCACGATTGTCGGAATGACAATCAATTTTATGTTCGTTTCGCTTAATCAAATCTTTGTTTAGGCTGTGGTGCTCTTTAACATCTGTTTTCTCCATATTGTCATCAACAAGTGGTTGGTATTCATTCCTCTCATGATAATTACTGCTGGTAGCACGCCATGTTTTCATCTCATATGAGCCAGGTAGATTTCCATATGAAGACCTGACTCGAGAATCCTGTGGAGCAAAATTATATTTGCCACGAAAAGATCTACTGTTACCTCTCTGAATAGCCTTACTGGTATTGAGTGCTTGGGGCTGACTCATTATCGTCGATAATCGTCTAGCATCCACTGTAGCTTCAACCTGGTCAACACTAGCCGTAGAAAACATTTTGTGATGTAAAAGAATGTCTAACAAACCGTCTAATCTTTTACGAAGTTTAGAAATTTCTAAATATTTAGCTTGCTGTTCTTCAGCAACAGCTTTGCTTATTTGCTCTTGGGTCTCAACTTTGAGCTTATTGTAATCTGCCTTTACGTCATTCAACTCAGTAATAAGAGCATTCTCTTTATCATCTTTATCCCTTATCTCTTGACTCAATTTTGCCATATCACTGATGAAATCACGTTCTTTTGTCTCTGCCTCTTGTTTTAAGATCCCCTGCTTTGTAGCAGTGGTCCAACAGTGGCCACAACTCAAGAGTATCTAATATGGGCTTCAAAGGTATCTACCTTCGCACAAGATTACTCTTGGCAGATATCTAAATAGAAGAAACAAAACGCTTCTATCTCCAGGGAGTCTTCATAGGATATTCAGAATAAGCGAGAACAATTCTGCTTTGGCTGAGTAGGTTAACTCTGCAATTCTGCCGACGCTTTTGTAAAAGATTTAAGCACTTATTAATTTCAGCTCGTTTAAGCCCCCACCACCGATTTACTCAGTGGAATTCTTACTATTCTGGTATAGCTCTGTTTAGAGTGTGTGTAGTAAATTGACTGAGACAAACATGCAGTAACTTTAAAATGATTAAATCGAAGTTAAACTTGTATAATTACAAATAAAATTTAATAATCACTTAAGTTTTTAACAGTTTGAAAATAATTTGAATAGTTATGGATAAAGAAAAGTTATCATCACAGTCGTTATGGATTGTGAAATGTTACAAGAAGTTCAAGTGCCAGCATATATTTGAACTTAGCTGCCAACGACGGTTCTGCTCCTTCTTATGGGTTGGTTCTTTTCACACTGCTCACACTCTTCTTTGATCAAGGTTGTCGGGTGTAGCTCGTTTCCCAGAAATGTCAAGGAGACTCTACCACGTGGGTCCTTCGTCTTAAAGCTTAGGCCTCTGTTCCCTTCTTGTTCCAGAGATATTACTTTCTGTTGGTACCCCCAATAAGCCAATCCTGGCTCACATACTTTTTTGCTCAGATGAATAAAAGAGACTTGAATCGGCATCTTGCACGCGTCTGGGGTGTCGTTAATTTAATAAGTTCCCTCTCTGACTTCGTGTGTGGTCCTTCAGTTTCCCCAGTCCCGGTTTCCTTATTTAAAATGCTAGAGATTTCCTGGGCTATATTGTAAGTCCTGATAAATACTCAAATAAAAGGTGTCCGGGATGTTAAGAAGGAATTCTGAATTCTAATTCTTCACTGTTGCAAGGTCTGGTATCTTGGCAAGCGATTTCTCAAGTGAAATAGCTTAAGAAAAAGGGCAGATTATATTCGCAGCCTTCCCACGCATTTGTTATGCGCGCCACGAAGGATCAGCCAATCTGATTTGAATATGTTGCATGACTCAGCTAATGCAAAATTTCAAACATTACCTTTCTGAAAATGGGCTGTACACATCCGCTTGCCCTTGGGTACAAATTTACGAACATGTCAGTAAACTCATATAACAACGTGTTCCAATGTAACAATCATTACTTTTATCATAAAGTAATCTCTTATCTGTGTCTGTCCATCAGTTGTCTCTCCGTATTCCAAGCTTTGGTGCTGAGCGCACCAGTGTCTTATCAGTGATTAAGCACTGCGCTGAGGCGATTTACGTGTTAATCTGTATACTGATATCGCTGCGCCCACGATAGCCACTCCTTGCAACGTAGGGAGAAAGGGATAACAACCAGACATGTCTACTTATCCCCGAGAAGGGTGTAAGGAAGAAAATACATAATATCTGCTACACATAGCAGAAAAAGAAAGAAAGAAAGTGCGACAAATGAAAGTACCCAATAAAATCAGTACCACAACTGTACCGATACTGCCGGAGTGAAACAAAGATCGATAGGGGCCGCCCCGTTCTGTCACAATTTCTACAACTTACCCTTCATTAACAACCAGACCTTAAAGTCTTTTAGATTTGAACATGCGCCCTAATAAAAACCGACGGTCCTTATGTCTAGGTTGAACGGAGCAAGTCTTGCCAAAACTCCCATGTAGAAAAAAACAGTGTTACTTCTAATGGGTAAACAAAATTAAGTTATAGAATAGTAGTACTACTATGACACTGGAAATTACAGCCCACATCACGCCTTTTACATCGTGGTCAGCTAAGGGGGCCCGATAACAGCACATTAAAGAAACGTAAATTATAGTAGTACAGGTCCGTATTCTGTTCCTCTAAATAGTTTGGGAATAGCTGTTTCGGAAACCAGATTATTATTATTGTTATTATTTTTTTTAAGTTTCCAGAACTCGCTTAAATCACGTTCGAAAAGTAGCACAAAAAAAAAAAAAAAAAAAAACTTTCGATTTTCTGAATATTTCTGTTTTCGCGTGTTCGGATAATATGATACGGACATGTAGTAGTAGCCGTCTCCAGTCATAATTGACTATAGGGATGATGCGCCCTTGAGGTGATAGTTGCTTTTTTTTCGCCTGCTGTTCCTTTTGGCATTCTTTTCTCTTCTGCTCGTTGTGAGAGCTTATTTTAGCCCAATCTGACGTGGCGCCGTAGGGAGCATCGCCACTTGGTGCAATATGCAGCTTCGTCCTCCCAGATTGCTTGATTTATGTACAGTGCCACTTCACGTCTCTCTTGCACGCATCGTTCAACTTTAGTCAGTCGATTGTTCTTTCTCCATCTGCCATTTGTCGATAGAAAATATCCTTTGCCGAAGTGACCATCCTTCATGCGGCGGACATGGCCAAGCTAGCGTATTCTACGCGGTCTAAGCAATGTATACATGCTTTGAAGGCCAGCGGATGACAGCACCTCGACTAAAAAAAATTTCTGAACTAAAAAACATTGCTGGACTAAAACAAAAACAAAATTACGTGCTGGTTAACCCTATATTTGTCTTCACCACTTTTTTGTTTGTTTAATTTATTTACTGGTGGAAATATATGTATTATTTATTTTTCTCTCAGTTCTTCCAAATATCTCGTGTCAGTTTTTGTTTCATTTTTATCCCTCTCTGCTTGTGCAGTTAATGCGTAGAACGAAAAAAAAAAAAAATAAAGCAAAGAAACACACAATGACACTGAGCATATATAATAAATTGTGTTTGTAGCTGCATAACTCTGCACTTTGGACACATTCTTTACAAACATTTTGATCCACACACGTATATCTTCTATTCTTAATACGAACTCATGGATTACTTGAGAACGCAGAACTCACCATCGCTAGAAACTAATACAAATTGACCACCCAGGGAACTACACAAGATAATACAATTTTATATTATCCAGACAAGAATTAACATATAGCTACAAAATAAATAAGCATGATCAAGGAAACGTAACAACACTTAAAATATAATATTCCCCACACAATTTTAGTACGAGAAATAAACTACTAAAAATGTCCAGTAGGTACATTTAAGACAAGTTCAATTACACTAAAAAATAAGGAAAACGATGCAGCAAAACAAAACATACAAACCGCCTCTAAACGCAGCAGTGTAAAGAAAGATTAAGCTAGGAACACGGAAGGGGAAGCACCATAAAATCTACAAGTATTAGGCAACGCCACAGCAAACTGCAGAGGATTGCAGCCTGGAAGAGTCTTTTTCTTTCTTTCTTTATTTGTTAGCTCTTCTACCGGTGGGCGTAGAGTTTTCCCAGAGAGCACAATGGCGCTTGTGTGAACATCCATCAAATAATAAGACAAACAGTTGCTTAGCTCGTTGTGTCCGAACTTGCTCCCAAGACTGCATTAAATTGCTATGAAACCTCTGATCCTTTCTAGTTTATTTCCAGCGCTATAAATTGGGCTTCCATCCTCTTTTACCCGAAGGTGTCGAGGCTCGCCAGTTACTCTTCTACCCGAAGATATTTGTAGAGTTTTGCCCTGAAAAAGGCTATAATTTCCTCGTTTACCCGAAGGTGTAGAGGAATGTCGGGGTGAGCACCAAAATCCGAACGAACACGCCAAATTGTCTCGCAAATTATAATTGGGAGGGCCCGTAGTGCAGAACACCACACACAGTCTTTCGGGCAGCGTTCGCCTGCGGCTGGCCTGAAAGAACCTAACACCAGAAAAAAAAACAACAATCTAATATGCTATACAGAATAAATTACCCTATTTACTCAAATTATAACCCACATGGGGTTGTACCGGCGTATCCCATGCATAAGAAAAACACCAGTCTTCCTGTGCATGGACCATAAACCAAAGCAAGAATCTTAACACGAATCGATTTTTTTCACGCTAACCAGACGTTAGTTTCCCATTAGCAGCGCCTCATTCCCACCGATGACATGATTGCTGCATCGCCTGTCCGTGCTGCTAATGTCAACAAATGAAGTACAGTATTATTCATGCTGCGTCCCCTATCAATTATACATGACTTCATTAACGTCTAATGCAAAAATTTGTTTTGTATCAAAAGAGCGACAGAGCTGGTGTCTCAAAAACACGACAAATGGAACTGGAATAATCATTCGCACAGACGCTAGAAGTCAAAATGGTTAACAGAAGCACGAGTGTGACGATATTGCCTCCCCTGCTTTGCAGTAGTGGCCCAACAATGGCCAAAACTCAAAGAGTATCTAATATGGACTTCAAAGGTGTCTAACTTCGCACAAGATTACTCTTGGCATAGATGTAAATAGAAGAAACAACACGCATCTATCTCCAGGGAATCTTCACATGATATTAAGAATAAGCGAGAACAATTCTGCTTTGGCAGAGTATGTTAACTCTATAATTCTGCCGACACTTTTGTGAAGGATTTAAGCACTTATTAATTTCAGCTCGTTCAAGCCCTCAACCCTGATTTACTCAGTGGAATTCTATTATTCTAGTATAGCTCTGTTTAGAGTGTGTGTAGTAAATTGACTGAGATAAACATGCAGTAACTTTAAAATGATTAAATCGACGTTAAATTTGTATAATTACAAATACCAAAATTTAATAATCACTTAAGTTTTAACAGTTGAAAAATAATTTGAATAGTTATGGATCAAGAAAAGTTATCTTCACGGTCGTTATGAATTGTGAAATGTTACAAAAAGTTCAAGTGGCAGCATAGATTTGAACGTAGCTGCCAATGGCGGTTCTGCTCCTTCCTATGGGTTGGTTCTTTTCACACTGCTCACGCTCGTCCCTGATCAAGGTTGTCGGGTGTAGCTTGTTTCCCGGAAATGTCAAGGAGAGTCTACCACGTGGGTCCTCCGTCTTAAAGCTTAGGCCTCTGTTCCCTTCTTGTTCCAGAGATAGTACTTTCTGCTGGTGCCACCAATAACTATGGTAAAAGAATAGAACGAAACGCTCTTCTGAGTATGGCGTTTTCCAACTCATAGTTATGGGTTCCTATCTTCCCATTCCACCATCCCAATTAACTCAGACTTTACCCTCGATGAGAATTAAATTTAATCCTTCGGGGAAAAAACTTTCTTTACATTTAAATAGAATAGCTTTCATAGTTACTTTATATTTAAATGAAAAGGTTAATAATACAGATAGAGTCTGTTTACATATACATCTCCACTGATTGAAAAGTATTTACAATATAAATTGAATATGTTTTTATTTATGTTTACACTGATTGACGAATCGTCATTGAGGTTGCCAGCCTCAAATGACTGTGACATTCACTAGGTATATATATATATATATATATATATATATATATATATATATATATATATATATATATATATATATATATATATATATATATATATATATATATATATATATATATATATATATATAAAATTTGAAATGTAAATCACAACTTACGCCAATTCTGGCTCACATAATTTTTTGCTCAAATGAATAAAAGAGACTTGAATCGGCCTCTTACATGCGTCTGGGGTGTCGTTAATTTAATAAGTTCCCTCTCTGACTTCGGGTGTGGTCCTTCAGTTTCCTCAATCCCGGTTTCCTTGGCATTAAAAAACAACAATCCATCTGGGCTTGATGGTATCAGCAATAAGATTCTACGTTACGCTGCACCCATCATTTGCGACTCCTTAACCTATGTGTACAACCAATGTATTGCACACAACTACTTCCCCACAGCATTTAAATCTGCCAAAGTGTATCCTCTCTATAAATCTGGCCCACATAGCGATTCCAACAGTTACAGACAAATATCCCTTCTATCATCTCTTTCAAAACCACTAGAGAAACATATTTACAACACCATATTTCAACACTTAACAACAAACAAACTGCTCATTGAAAGCCAGTCAGGTTTCAGACCCAAACATTCCTGTCACACAGCTCTCACCAAAATGGCAGACAACTGGCTGTCGAACGTTAATGATGGAAAATTAGGTGGTGCTGTTTCTGTTGACTTCAAAAAAGCATTTGACGTGATTAACCACACTATCTCGGTTCAAAAGTTGGAAACCCTAAGAATAGGCCCTAATCCACTAAACATCATCAAATCATTCCTGGCAGATCGACAACAGTTAGTGCTTCACAACAACTCGACATCAGATTTCTCGAAGATATATACAGGAGTACCGCAGGGTTCTATTCTTGGGCCCCTACTCTTCGCAATGTTCATCAACGACCTGCCACTACATCTAAAATATTCAACATGTGACCTCTTTGCAGATGATTGTACTATCTACACTAGTGACAATGACTGCGTGGCCCTTGAAATGACTTTTCAGTGCGATGTAGACAATCTAACAAAATGGAGTAATATGAATAGAATGCCAGTAAACACAGCAAAAACGAAATCTATGTTGATTACCATCAGACAGAAAGTCCTAAACTGCACCAAAATACACATTGAACATGTAACAGAACACAAAGTTCTAGGGATCACGATTGACCAGCACTTAACGTGGAACTCCCATGTACGGAATTTAACCAAACACTTAGCTCAAAAGACGTACCAGCTAGCCAAAATAAAATACTCGTACTTCTTAGACGCAGACACTAGACTATTGTTCTACACCTCACATATACAGACACATCTAGATTACTGCTCTACACTATGGGATGGTTGCCCTGCTTCCACCTCAAATAGACTGCACTCCCTGCATAAGAGAGCAGAACGTCTCATCACCGGTAATCGCACGATACCACACACAAGGACACGAAAAGAACCCAAAATAGTCCCTAAAAAAAGTCTTCTCTACAACAAAGCCAAGCTGACTCCCGCAATTCTAACTAACAATGCCCCGCCGTACCTACGATCATTGTTTCAAACCAGTAGAAGAGAGGGACAACAATGACATCAGTTACGTCTGCCCAAACCTATGATCGACATGTTCAAAAAGAGTCTAGCCTACTCTGGAGCCTACTTATGGAACAGCCTTCCACACCACCTAAAAAGCCTACCTATACAATATTCATTTAACAAAGCACTTTTCAAACACTTCCTAAACACTGATTATCTACCCCCATAGAAACATTATTTGCCTGTCAACATCTCATCCATAGGTCAACATCTCTTTTCCTCTTCCGCTCGTTTTTAATGTGAATAATTTGTTTTATATCCAAGTAATATTATTATATAATGTAATGTGTGTGAGAATGTACCCGCATACCACTGTACTTTAGAGATGTGAATGTTTTCGTTTGCTTAAATGGGATTATGTATATGAGAATAAGCAGATATACATTTTTATTTCTATTTCTTTTTTTTTTTAAACTGCTGAAAGATTTTCCTGCTACAGAAGTGCGTAAGGAAGTGTTATTATTATTATTTCATTTTCCACCAAAAATGTATGGATATAAGCGAGAATGTGTTTATGTAATTTTTGTATTGATGATTGATGACACATTCAAATATACAGATTACTTGTAGACGTTTTGACCGCATGAGTGAGTGTCGGTATACATAATTTATTTATTTATTGTTTTGTTTATATTATTTTATTTAATTTTTATTTATTTATTTATTATTATTATGTTTCTTTAGTCACTATCTTGTTTGTTTAAAAAAAAAAAAGCCTACTCATTTTTTATTATGATTGCATACTGCAAATGAATGCTGTTATGTTAACTTTATAATGTTGCATGCCTTTAAAATAATGCTTAAAGTAACATGTGGGAATAAAAGGATATAGTATGCAAGATTAATGAGATTGAAAGGGCAGAATGTTAGACGGACATGTGCGCCCAATTCTTAACACTTCGAAAATAAAGTTCGTTCGTTTGTTTGTTCCGTATTTAATATGAAAGAGATTTCCTGGGCTATATTGTAAGTCCTGATAAATACTCCAATAGAAGGTGTCCGGTATGTTAAGAAGGAATTCTGAATTCTAATTCTTCACTGTAGCAAGGTCTGGTATCTTGGCGAGCGATTTCTTAAGTGAAATAGCTTGTGAAAATGGTCAGATTATATCCACTGCCTTCCCAGGCATTTGTTATGCGCGCCTCACAGATCAGCCAATCTGATTTGAATATGTTGCTAATGCAAAATTTCAAACACTACTTTTCTGAAAATGGGCTGTACACATCCGCTTACGAACATGTCGGTAAACTCATATAACAACGTGTTCCGGGAGCCGCGCTGGTGTAGTGGTTACCAAACTGCGCTGGCGACCGGGTGACCCAGGATCAAACCCGGGCGAGGACATGTGAAGATTTTTCGTCGACCGGGATTAGGACTGCATTAATTCGAGCCCTGGCGAGAACATTTGAAGGAGTGTCGTCGACCAGGTACTGGCGGCTCCTGAGCCGACCCAGCTTTAATGGATACCTCCGAAATCGGCCAGCATCTGCATGAATGGCGAGGGACACCTGTCTCTGTACAAGAAAAAAAGGGATACTCACGTAAAAATCAGTCTCAGGTTAGACATACTAACCTGAGATTTCTCCTCGGGTAATAGCGGGCGTACGCAAAAAAAAAAAAAAAAAAAAAAAAAAGTGTTCCCAATGTAACCATCCATACTTTTATCAGAAAGTAATCTCTTATCTGTGTCTGTCCATCTGTTGTCTCCCCGTATTCCAAGCTTTGGTGATGAGCGCACCCGTGTCTTATCAGTCGTATCAGTGATTAAGCACTGCGCTGAGGCGATTTACGTGTTTATCTGTGTACTGATATCGCTACGCCCACGATAGCCAACATGGTTAGGTCGCTGCTACTCCTTGCAACGTAGGGAGAAATGGATAATGATAAGGGTGGATTTAGGATGACGTCAAATTACCACCCCTATCGACACCAGGTATTAAAGTGCAAGATGTGGGTGTCTTATCTGGTTTATAATGTTGCTGTGTATGTTGCAGTAGAGTAGTTCACAGGGTACAACACAGGCAACATGATGTGTAGAGTCATAGAAATGGTAACTTCGTTGTATAATTTTTACCATTTATTGCACGCCACAAAAACAGTCATGATATTTATGACATCAACATAGTTCAACGAGTTCAGCATTCAAATCATATTAGCCGATAGTCATCTAGGATTCAATACTCAATAGTTGTATTGTAAACAGATAGCTTCTGTATGTTCGATATCCTAAAGTTCTGGTTCGTGAAGCTGTATAAATAATATATATATAACTTCTGCAACAGTGTCAGCTGCAGCTCAACAATGTTCATAGACAATAATAAATATTCCCTTCCTGATGCTAGCAGATCAGATGTATACAATAAGTCCGTTTACTGTCTGCACGTGAATAGCATACATGGATTACAGGTCAGCTCGACCTTTATAACCTTCCTAAGTCTAACCATCTGACTTGGACGTGATCTCTGATATAACGAATCCTGGAACACAGACAATAGTCTTGCTGGTCTAGAGCGACCCATATGTATATATATATATATATATATATATATATAACTAGTTCAGGTATAAAGATACCGGTGACTTAATCCTAGTCAAAGTACCTCTCCATTTTGAATCACACAGGCGAGCAAAAGGCGACAAAATGACGAACCTCTAGATGATAGCATAAAGTTCGATACAAGAGGAATTACCTTATTTCGGAAAATCAACCACGAACATATGCCTCCAGGCAGGCTTGAATAATACTGGGAAATAGTCTAGTTAGCTAACTAACTCACAAAGACAATGTATTTCCCTCAGAAAATCACAAGACGCAGGTTGCGTCTGCTCGCTACTCAGACCATTTCTTAACTGCCCCGAGCTGGGCGGAACCACAAACGAACTCTCCAAGTCGAGACATGCGCAGAACAACAATATCTGAGTCGCCGTTCACATTAGACGATTCTAAGAACATTCGAGATAAAAGTCTTACACAGTCGCGCCTTTTATGGTCATGAACAGAAGCGTTAAGACAGGTTTTCAGACATCTACCATAGTTGACTGATACTACCAAATAAGGAGATATGGTCACGCTTCGTTCAAGAAATTATAGACCGAACGTGTCTCTATACAAGAGGAGGTAAACTCATAAAAAATAGCAGTATCAATATCTCGGGTTCTGTCCCTTTGACTGTAAAATATATATAATATACATTTCAGTCAAAAAATGATCATACATACGAAAAAATGTTTATACAAACGAAAAATAATAATGATCCGTGCGTAACATTACCGCACCCTCCCGGGAAAAAAAAAATGAAACATTTTTTTTTAAATCCTGGAGCCGGAAAAATCTAGGCTCCTAACGCACGTATGATGCGCGGATATATACCTAACAAACTAGCTCAACGCATGGAGCGACACTGAGATCATATCTCAGATCCTTAGAGAAAAAATTTATCTAAGTATACGCTTATATATTCCAGGAAGGTGCCACCAACACACGCCACAATGATGGCAACATCATAATGAAAGTCAAATTACTCTCATACCAATATATGAAATTAAATATATTATTATGATATCATACAATGTGTTGCAAATAGCGGTGTAATTTACTAATATACCGCACTATATTATTACATTATATAAAGCAACAGTAATTAATAAGTAATACATGTGTTGATCTTCGTTGACATAAAACATTCAATAGAAGAAGATGTGGACATCATCCGCTCCCAATCTAGGACAGGCCTTGATATCCTCAAAGTTCCACAATGGACATAATCTCGCATCTTCAATGATGTGCTGCGAAAATATCAATAACACAAATCTTAAAGACAACTGGTAAATCTCTTAATACAATTATGCAAATATATTATCTAAATGTGGCCGAGTGATCTTTTGGCCCGTATATCACTAACTAAGCCTTCTTAGATAATTACATGGTACAATGTTATAAATTCCCCCCAAAAAAGTGAGAAAAAATCTACTAACATGTCATTATAACATTGGACTGTATATCAGGAAATATATATGACAGAAGAATCATGTGGAATCGTGTGGGCATCTGGACAGAATGTCTGCCATCACATTATCCGAACCACGGATAGCTCGCACCGAGAAATGAAATGGTTGAAGAGCTATGGCATAACGAGTGGACCTCGAGCTCTTCAAGTTTTTGCTCTGAATAGCAGTAAGCGCTTTTTGGTCGGTTTCCACAATGAAGTGTGCGCCTAGAAGAAATCTTTGTAACTTCAGAATAGACCATACCATAGCCAATAACTCACGGTCTAAAACCGAGTAATTCTTTTCTGCAGCATTTAATTTCCTAGAGATATACATCACCGGATGCAGAGTATCAGAATACTCCTGCATTAGTGCTGCCCCAATCCCAGTTGACGAGGCGTCACTTCGAAGAACAAAAGTCTTCTCAATAGTAGGTAACCTAAGAATAGGTGGAGATGAAAATAGGGCTTTAACCTGGTCCAATGAGGATTGACATTCTTTAGACCAGCGGATCAGATTAGGCGACCCTTTCTTCAATAAAGTAGAAAGCGGTGCCATAATGGAGGACAGATTCGGAATGAATCGTCCGTAGAATTGGATCAAACCTAATAAACTCCGTACTTGTTTCTTCGTCTTAGGGACCGAAATGTTAAGTATTTTTGAAACATTGTGGTCCTCTGTCTTTAAAAGACCATGACCAACACGATGACCCAGAAAAGAAATCTCACTAAATCCTATAAAGGCTTTAGAGGGTTTTGCAGTCAAGTTATACTCGCGAAGAGTAGACAGTAATTCGTATAAACCCAAATAGTGATCTTCCCAGGAATCACTGAATAGACAGATATCATCTAGGTATGCTATGACATCTGTACGATATGCGAGAATTCGCCGCATCATGCGTACGAATGTAGCAGGGGCGTTCATAAGACCGAAAGCATTGAAATTCCATTGGAATAAACCCCTAGTTGTAGAAAAAGCTGTAAAAGGTTTGGCACGTTCGGTTAGAGGAACTTGCCAATAACCTTTAGACAAATCTAGTTTGGTAAAGAATCTAGAATTAGAAAGTTTATTGAGTAGCTCTTCTAATGAAGGCATAGGTTCAGCGTCGAACTTCGTAACTTGGTTCAATTTGCGATAATCTACGCAAATGCGAATGTTATTATCCTTCTTTCGAACAATAACCATAGACGAAGAGTATGCTGAAGTGGATGGTTCAATGATATCCAAACGTATCATTTCATCCAATTCTTTTTCGACTTGAGACTGGAAATGGATAGGTATTGGATAAGGTCTGACTCTGATAGGATTATGATCAGTTAGCACAATGTCATGTTCAATGACATGTGTGTGTCCCGGGATGTCTGTAAGAACATCCTGAAATGTTTGCAACATCGAAGAAACTTGTCGATGTTCCTCAGCGGAAAGATTTGGAGAAACGGTCACGTTTTTCCAAGATTCCGTAGAATAAAGTGGGACCATAGGAAGAGGAAGATTGACATCAGAAAAAGTAGTTTCCTCATCCTGTATAACTGACAGAGATGAGTACTGACCATGAGGTGCTTGAGAATTGTCCGTTGCCTGGAAAATAGGCTGCAAATAGTCTGGTCTTTCATGAAATTCCATGAGCATATTTATGTGGAAAGTTTTATGCTTTCCATCAATATCGACAACATAGTCGACCTCAGAGATTTTGGAGACTATTGCATATGGACCTTTCCATGCAATTAGAAGTCTGTTCTCCCTTGAAGGAAGTAGAACGAGAGCTTTGTCACCTGGACAAAGTTGTCGCAGACATCTATTTTTATTTGGAAACTGCCTTGCCTTTTCTTTAGCAAATTCGGATGAAGAAGTTGCTAGTTTGCATGCCTCGATGATCTTTTGCCTAAGAGCAATGACGTACTCATAAGAAGATTGAGTCTCATCGCTAATATTATCGGCAGTAATTAGATCGTGAAGTAAAGACATAGGGCCGCGCGGTTGCGCGCCAAAGACAAGTTCGAAAGGGGAAAACCCTGTATGTTCATTAGGGACCTCTCTATACGCAAAGAGAGCCGCGGGTAAGACCCTGTCCCAATCCTGAGGATGATCCTCAGTTATCTTACCAAGTAAAGTTTTCAGAGTCCTATTTAAACGTTCGACTAACCCATTAGACATTGGGTGATAGATACTGCTGAGAGACCTTTTAATATGTAGCATAGACATTACCTGTGACATAGTGTCCGATATAAGTTGAGTGCCATGGTCTGACAATATTTCTCCGGGAAAACCCAAGCGAGAGAATATTAGCCAAAGAGCGTCTGCGATATCAGCAGTTGAGATGCTCTTGAGAGGTATTGCCTCTGGCCAACGTGTGCACATATCGACACATGTAAGAATAAATTGATGTCCTCTAGCTGACTTAATTCTAAAAGGACCGATAATATCTATTGCCATCTTTTGAAAAGGGTTATAGGAATGTCAGCAGCCTGGATAGGCACAGCATGTCGTGGTCCTTTAGATTTGACCTCCTGACATACTTTGCAAGAGCGACAGTACATTCGTATGTCCTTGCTCACAAATGGCCAAAAGAAAGCCGCAAGAACCCTCGACTTTGTACGGGAAAAACCCATATGTCCAGCACATTGCGAGTCATGAGCATGTTGCAATATTTGCAATCTCATGCTCTTAGGCACAAGAATTTGTGAATGAGTGGACGTAGTCGAGTCTTGTACCATACGTACAAGTACGCCGTTCTTCATAGAAATCCAAGATTTTCTATTAGTATTTTGATTAGGATCACCTTTTTTTGCTAGAATGAAGAATTTTTGTAAAGAAGGATCTTCTTCTTGCAATTTGATAAATGAGTCACGTGTAATAGTCAAGTGACTATCTTGGTCATTTACTTCATCATTATTAGTTAATGAAGTTTGAGGTGGATCCAGAGCATGTGCTCTTGTGACCACCGCATTGGTAGCTTCAATGTTTTGCTCTTCCCAAACAGCAATCTGCTGTGGGGTACATTCCCTAACTCCGTGAATACGACCAATAATAAGGTCCGCAATAGGATTTGGAAGTAGACACGCGTGGACATCTCCCGTGAAGAAAGGAGTAGCTATATGTATTATGGCAGTAGGATACTTTTCCAACGTGCCACCAAATGTAACACATTTGATGACCTTTCCTGTAGCACAGGATGGATCTACAAGAGATTGCCTAACCCCAACAGTAGTACATCCAGAATCAAACAACACTGAGACTGGATTACTATTTACAAGCCCCTTATGTAATATAAGAGAACCTCTCCCATCATGAGCAACATTAGCAGGAAGACCGGGCAAAGGATGACCACAGCTTAAAGTACTAATGGTCTTCGGGTCAAATAAAGTACTGCATTGGATACATTTATTTGCTCTAACAAAATCAAAAGATGAGCATCCGATAGCATTATGGTATTTATTATGATTAACCTGTTTATCTACTCCCTGAGATTCTTGTTGAACCGAGTTTGTCTGTTGATATCTTTTTCTCTTATGTTGCGATCTACCGCGACCATTATTGCCTCTGCAATTATCATTAAAGTCTCTACTGTAATTTTTATCCTGGTTTGAGTTCCAGTTTCCATAACTGTCATTACTATCTCTATACTGTTGAGACTGGTATTGAGGTCTCTGAGAAAAATATTTTCCTCTATACTGATTACCTTTGTGAAAATTTCTAAAATTAACGGGAGTATTATACCGTTTAGTATTAGGTATTACTAATCGACAAATAAGAGAAGACTCTAGGCAGAAATATGTCTCCGACTATATAAGGAAAAGACGATGGTCATATATCGGTCATGTCCTACGAATGCAAAACAACAGAATACCACTACAAGCGCTCACTTGGGTTCCTGAGGGTAAGCGGAAAAAAGGAAGACCAAAAGAAACACTCAGAAGAACAATAATAAGAGAAGGAAGAACGTTGGGCCTAAATAATGTGCAAGAGCTAAGAGGAGTGGCGTCACAACGAACAACCTGGAGAGCACTGGTTTCTGCCTTATGCGCCGTGTTTGGCGCTTAAAGAATTTATTATTATTATTATTATTAGGTTGTCTCCAGTTCTGGGACGAAGAATCACCCTGAAATTGATTGCTATGCTCCTGTGCATAATTACGGTTACTCTTTTTATTGAAATTTTGCTTGCTACCCTGAAATTTACGCATAAAATTTGGGCCATAAGGTGCTGCCGAAGCAACTGGCAGACCTTCTTTTACTTTAGAGTTGCTAATGGTTATGTGAGGATGCGCAGTGACATACTGGCTACAGTATTCTTCCATTTCTTTTATGTTTTTTAGGCTTACGCTCATGAAGAAAAGAAAGAAAGGATTCATTAACAGAAGACATGACCTTGTCTCTAAGTAGTAAGTCCATAAGAGCCTCAAATGTACTTTCTGTCTTAGATAGCTCAACCCATCGTAAAAAAGTAAGACGTATGCTTGAGATGAATTCAGAGAATTCAACTCCAGTTTCTGGTAACATGTTTTTAAATTTAAGACGATATCCGTCCTCGTTAAGTTGGTACTTCTTTAACAATGCCGCCCTGACAACCTCATAGTTGTTTTTGTCAGGCACATCTACCATACTCAATAAAGTCAAAGCATCACCTCTAAGTATCTTGGACAGATGATAAACATATAATGTTTTATCTATATTATGCACCTTACATGCACTTTCAAATCTATCTAGATAAAATGTTATATCATCAATTGAGGGATTAAATGCTGGTAGATTAAGCTTGAAATCCTTAGCATTAGTCTTATCTGACACCTTATTTGCATCATTAGCATTACCAGTGTTCAATAACTTTAACTTCTCCAACTCTAAAGCTAAGAGTTTTTCTTCATGCTCCATTTTTGCTTTTCTCTCATCAGACTCTCTTTGTAACCTTCTTTCTTCAGCCTCAGCCTGTAACTTTCTTTCTTCAGCCTCAGCCTGTTTTTCAAGCCTTTTATTTTCAGCTTCTTTTTCAAGTCTTTTATTTTCAGCCTCTTTTTCAAGTCTTTTATTTTCAGCCTCTTTTTCAAGTCTTTTATTTTCTTTTTCCATTTCCATTTGGAATCTTTTTTCATCCACCTGCATCTGCAGTTTCTTTTGTTCTATTTCAGCATCTATTTTTTTTTGTTCCAACTTTAATGCCTTATCATATTGAGTAGTTGCATATTCTTCCAACTTATCACCTGTCTTCCCAAGGGCTTTACCCTGCTCAATAAAGTACTCCAATGTAGACATGATGTCTAAAATGTGAGTACAGAACCTGAAATAATTAATTATCTTATTTCAACCTTAATAGTAACAAGACTTAATAAAGTGCTTGTATAATCACTATGTTTACCCCAATCTCTGTGGGAAACAAGACTTGACACCCACTTGTATTATCAAATGTATAATAATATCACAAGTCACTTCTTAATCATCAGTGCACTACACAAATCAGTGCATAACCATCAGTTATTTATCATAACTGCACTACAATAGTGCATAAGCCAAAAACCACAAGTTAGTTATGATAAGTGCACTATAGACCAATAGTGCATGAGCATATATGTATCAATAGTGAAAGCTAACTATGCAAGAACTATGTAAACAATAACAAAACAATGTAAACAATAACAAAGGTCAATAACAATGTAAACAATAACAAAGATCAAAGTCAATGTAAACAATAACAAAGATCAGAGTCAATGTAAACAATAACAAGGATCAAAACAATACGAAAACATTCGCATAAGTCAAATAAATAAACAGCGAAACTAAAAAGAAATATGCGAAGATATGACAAACAAATGACGCTACAGTGTATAGACAGCAATTTTATAAAAAACTGAATAATAGAAAAGAGGAGACCTACAAATACAAACAAATGAAATCGAAACTAAAAACAGAAAGAGAGAAAAAAAAAATATACAAAAAACGAAAATAAAGCACAACTCGTCACAACTAAACAGATATAGCAACGATTGTCGCTAGCAAATTTCACAGTAGGAAATTCGCACAGTCCCTAACGAAAACGCTAACAGTAGAACCTCTGTGACGTGGTATCATCTACTGAAAGACACCGCCCAGCCGAAAAACCCGCTGAAATATAAACATATAAATATAAATAACATATAACATATAAACATGTAAACAGTGTGAAAAATGTGATAGACAGAAGGCTCAGTTAGAACATAAGGGCACAGTTCACAAACAAAACAGGCCACTTAACTTCTATATGTCCCAAACGTCAGCACGGTGCAGAACAGGATGTCGTCAGCATTCTGAGGATAATGATCCAACGTTGATTAACATCTGCTCCCATAGACAGCCATGACGAAGGAAATGAGCTTCTGACAGGAACCAGCTTCTGAACTTGACCTTCTGAATCTGCGATAGAATTCTACTACTGGAACAGTTGTTACGGCACTTGTCCTTCTTCTTAACAGATCAGGAAATCCATTCGCTCGGTACTTGTCCTTCTAGTTGTAGACAAACTTCAATACTGCCGAGCAGCGCCGGGTAGTTTCAAAATATCAACAACTGTCAGTAATGCCGCGTCTTTCAAAAAAATTTCATCAAAGGTGATGAATAGAAACTGCAACGTTGTCTTGTAGTCTGCTGATGATGTCTGGGTTTGTTGACCCCCTTGAGAGTTGGTACCAGAATAAACCAACTTTTGGCCACCATGAATTGATAATGGTGCGCCAAAATGCCAGGTTGAACCAACGACTGGCCACCATGAATTGATAAGGGTGGATTTAGGATGACGTCAAATTACCACCCCTATCGACACCAGGTATTAAAGTGCAAGATGTGGGTGTCTTATCTGGTTTATAATGTTGCTGTGTATGTTGCAGTAGAGTAGTTCACAGGGTACAACACAGGCAACATGATGTGTAGAGTCATAGAAATGGTAACTTCGTTGTATAATTTTTACCATTTATTGCACGCCACAAAAACAGTCATGATATTTATGACATCAACATAGTTCAACGAGTTCAGCATTCAAATCATATTAGCCGATAGTCATCTAGGATTCAATACTCAATAGTTGTATTGTAAACAGATAGCTTCTGTATGTTCGATATCCTAAAGTTCTGGTTCGTGAAGCTGTATAAATAATATATATATAACTTCTGCAACAGTGTCAGCTGCAGCTCAACAATGTTCATAGACAATAATAAATATTCCCTTCCTGATGCTAGCAGATCAGATGTATACAATAAGTCCGTTTACTGTCTGCACGTGAATAGCATACATGGATTACAGGTCAGCTCGACCTTTATAACCTTCCTAAGTCTAACCATCTGACTTGGACGTGATCTCTGATATAACGAATCCTGGAACACAGACAATAGTCTTGCTGGTCTAGAGCGACCCATATGTATATATATATATATATAACTAGTTCAGGTATAAAGATACCGGTGACTTAATCCTAGTCAAAGTACCTCTCCATTTTGAATCACACAGGCGAGCAAAAGGCAACAAAATGACGAACCTCTAGATGATAGCATAAAGTTCGATACAAGAGGAATTACCTTATTTCGGAAAATCAACCACGAACATATGCCTCCAGGCAGGCTTGAATAATACTGGGAAATAGTCTAGTTAGCTAACTAACTCACAAAGACAATGTATTTCCCTCAGAAAATCACAAGACGCAGGTTGCGTCTGCTCGCTACTCAGACCATTTCTTAACTGCCCCGAGCTGGGCGGAACCACAAACGAACTCTCCAAGTCGAGACATGCGCAGAACAACAATATCTGAGTCGCCGTTCACATTAGACGATTCTAAGAACATTCGAGATAAAAGTCTTACACAGTCGCGCCTTTTATGGTCATGAACAGAAGCGTTAAGACAGGTTTTCAGACATCTACCATAGTTGACTGATACTACCAAATAAGGAGATATGGTCACGCTTCGTTCAAGAAATTATAGACCGAACGTGTCTCTATACAAGAGGAGGTAAACTCATAAAAAATAGCAGTATCAATATCTCGGGTTCTGTCCCTTTGACTGTAAAATATATATAATATACATTTCAGTCAAAAAATGATCATACATACGAAAAATGTTTATACAAACGAAAAATAATAATGATCCGTGCGTAACAGATAACAACCTGACATGTCTACTTATCCCTGAGAAGGGTGTAAGAAGGAAAATACATACTATCTGCTAAACGTGGCAGAAAAGGAAAAGTGAGACAAATGAAACCCCTCAATAAAATTTGTACCACAAATGTACCGATACTTCCGGAGTGAAACAAAGATCGATAGGGACCGCCCCGTTCTGTCACAACGGGGTCAGTTGTGTACGATGAGTACAGTTAAAGACGTATAAGTACTTCATTTGTACAGAGCACTTAACAAAGATGTCAGATCACAGCTTTAAGAACAGTAGAAGCACCACGAACATGAGGGAGACTGTAGTCAACTATTTAAACGATTGAACGCAAGACAACTGGTAATAGCAAAGTTTCCTCAGACACCTGAAAAATACAGATCGTTATGACTGCTATGCCTTCGCCAGGCCAGGACGTATTAAAACAGTCCAGAAAGAAAAAGTATACTTATTTGCATACAAGTCCTGCTTTCTTGAATTAAAAATAAAAAAGAGTCTATAGCAGTACGCGAAAAGTCAGGCCTAGGTCACGCCATCAACATCATCATTATCATCATCATCTTCATCATAATTTTCCTTTGCCCTCTTTGTGCACCTGGAGGCACCACTGCAGCTGGTCTTCTTGCGTTAAGCAGGCACCAAACAGTCACGTGATCTTGTAGTGCTGGTTTCTGTGGCTATTTGTTTTATATGATGAGGTTGCCAGCCTCATGCACAACCTCATATTAGTCATCTTGTGTGAAATGCCTGAGGCTGCAGTATTCTTATCCTTTCTTTACCCCTTTAGAGACCCCCGGAATTACATGGTAGATCAGGGGGTATGAGAGTAAATTATATGGTAAAATTAAAAACTGTGAACCTTCGTGACTTTTTTAAGAATGGCACACTGATGGCCAAGCCCACACATCTCCATGGACACAAAGCTACAGCTGATAAACAACATATTCACAACAACTCCTTGCTACTAGTAGCAGACATGGTCAATGTGTTCTCGAGCAGAGCAGAGGCAGATTACGCGATATGAGATGTCTGTCAAAAGGTGCAAATGTCACTAGAATGACATGCAAGTAGATTAGGAAGCTGGTGTGGACAACACAATTCCCAGAAATAAGATGGCATAGACTCCACGTCAAAATGCAAGCAAATCAGCTCAAATTCATTCATTCATTCATTACCCTCCGCTCCCAAGGAGCGTGAGCCTTCAACAAGCACATGCCAAGTCCTCATGCCACGTGCCATCAGCTCGAGTTCTTTCCACGTTCTCCTCATCGTTTTCACATTTTTTCCAGCTCTCTTCTCCGTGTGCTTCTTGGTCTACCTCTGCATCTCTTGCCTTGGGGGTTCCAGAACAAGGACTGCCTTGTAATGCTATTAACAGGTGTCTGCGGTGTGTGTCCTATTGTTGGTGTCGTTTTCATAGTGATGAATTGAAACGCGAATGGTTACAACGGAATAAATGTCAACAATGTTTTTTTCAAACGAAAACCAACAAGTATCCTGAATTGGGTGAACTGGTCAAGTATTGGCAGCACACAAGTCGTTGGTAACTTTACATAGATTTTATTCACCAGGACACGAAGTGGACAAGACGGACATCGTCACAGGCGCAAAGATCACACGACAACATATTAATTATTGCTGCTAAAGTTCCTGAAGATTCTCTTCTAGTAAAGACCTCTGTCCATAGACTAAGGATTACAAAACTGTTACCGTATAATATCCTTCTCAGTCACGACCGTTGACCTTCTTTCAAGGACGTCTATCATGGTAACGTATTCATACTCTGGGATGAAATCTTCCATATTACATTTGTTAAAATTCCCAGACGTTCATCCTACATAGCGTTGTACATCATATAATTTCACACAAAGTCATATACGATAATCCTATCAGTTAAAGGCTTTCAGTTGGCTACCCTCTCTTTACATCCATGCCACGACTTTGGCATTGAAGCATGTACGGCATTTAAAACATGTGCATAAGGTAAACAATATATAACTTCTTCTACTCGTAGGAATTCTCCGTCTACGATCCAAATCTTAAAGGCAAGCGACTCTGTAGATCCATTCTAGGAATGATAAAATTCCCGCTAGATTAGTAGTAGAGCGGCCTTTTTATGCAGCATTAAAATAAGAAGTGGGCGATAACTTACGTGACATAACTGCGATTGGCTTCGACCTGAAGACCAATACAAATCACAATAATAAATGGCTTCCTTCAACATGCCATTGGATACACAATATAAAATTACAATCATGGACACAAGCCAGTTCCATGTTTCCACTTCAAAACATGACGTCACAAACTACTCAACTAGGTTACACGTGCGTCCAAAGCAACTCACACAGCATTGTGCACGTCAGTGCGTGAATCAATCGAACGCACAAATAATATAACTATCTCAAGACTGGTGCGTACATTTGGTAGGACCGACGACTACCCCCTTAGGTAATAAATGTACGTAACACCTATCCATCGCCATCGTCTTCTTCTCATCTCTTGTTCCACTGGCACTTGTCTGGTTCTTGTCATTAGTTCCACAGTGGCAAAGATTGTGCTAGCGATTTTCGAAATTAAAAAGTTAGAGCACCTGAGCGTAGATTAAGGAAAGTCGGAGGTGCAATGGTCAGCATTTTTGCATTTGAAACAATAGACGTTTCAATTCGTGACTGAGTAGTTTATTTTCAGTCAACTATCTTGAGTTTTAACAGAAAACAGCATGTTCGGATGCCAGCTCACCTTCTACAAGCTTTTCCATGGTCTGCCTTTTTATTTAACCAAGGGATTCCTAAGTTTTATGGGAGATCTCGTAGGATATAACAGAAGATGGCAGCCGAGATTTCAACGAGAGATTATCAAGAAACAGAGAAATGAGGGAATTCTTAAAATTCATAGTTTCTTTTGTGAATCCCTTGGGTTACCACATCTAGGACCAGTTATGAATTCCCAGCGCGAGGCGGCGACGGAAGCTCAAGAGGCCGTAAAAAGGATAAAAAGTCTTAATGAAATGCAGCGATCTGCTTCTACGGAATTTTAGCTGCTATCGAATGTGAATCAGCTGAGCCATTAAAAAAAAAAAAAAAAAAGAAAAAATGGTCCTAGTCAACCTAATCTGCCTTCTACACTGAAGAGAAGACAATTTCCTATAATCTTAGCCTTTATCATCACAACCAACAAATCTCATGGCCAGAATTTTAGCACAGTTGGTGTTGTCCTATCAGAACCACTTTTTTTTCCTTCCTTACAAGACATTGTTGTCATACAATGTAAAAAATTTGAAATTACATTTATAGTATTTTTTTTTACAATTATAGAAAAGGGTGCCGAGAGCAAGGCTTTTGTAATTACTTCGATATCAAGCGTTACTTATAAAAGACAGCATCAGCGACATTTTCTCCACAGGCAGACTAGTATATGCATAAACAATAAGTTCAGATCATCATTACATGGGGCAAAACTAACATGGCACAAAACTATATAGGACATAATTGTATTTGGCATTAGGTGAATCTATTCTATTAGCCAAGATAAAGATGTAACTCAAAAGATACTTAATAACACATTAGTACAGACAATTTAATGTGGGTGTGATGAAGTGGTTCTATTCTTTCGTTGTCTTTTACTGTTTTTGTGGTAGTAAACCCCTACGAGAAAGTAACATCTTGGAAAGGGTTATAAGTGATAAATCTGTGATCTAGTGAATTTCAAAGCATGATAAGTAACAACGGTAGTGGTCATGAAGGACGAACAGATTATTTTGAAAATGGCAGGTAAAGAAAATGTCTTGTGTGTCATGCAGTAATGTTCTACATTAGGGGTGGGGGTAGACCCCTACCAAAATCAGACTCCTTACTGGGGTTGGTTTGGTACTAAAATATTAAAAAAAAAACTTAACTGGATTTCACCCTTCAAGAGCCTCACGGGGTAACATTTGTAAATTACTTCTGATTGGATCTACCCAATAGAACCTCATATAGGCAACGAAGAGGCAGATCAATTTGTTAAAGAACGGGGTGCGCTGCAACAAAACAATATAGAGACAACTTATGAAATGGCTAAAACAACTATAAAGCCATGTTCCAAATGGGACAGACAACACCCATAAAAGATGATGCCTATCACAAGCTATCTAAACCAGACCAGGTCATCATTTTCCGCTTATGCACTGGTCACTATAGGTTGAGGTACCACCTATATCATAAGTACAGGAATGGTCCAACAGACCTCTGCTCCTGTGGCATCAGCCCCATGACAGCCAAAAATCTGCTTCAGTGCTGCCCAACTTACAGCAGTGAACGGAGTGGCATTTGGCAACAACTCACTTCTCTCAACGAAAAACTGTTTGGAGATGTCAGGAACCTTGAGCTGACTACTGCCTTCCTTTATTAGAGTCGTCTTCTGTCTCTTGTCCTGAAAGTGCACCCTGATAGACTCTTTCTTGTCCATCTCTTGGTGTTATCTTCCCACTCATAGCGCTGTCTTCCCCTTGCACGTTTGCCTTCAACTCTCCCTTCTATTATGGTCTTCTGCAAGGTGTTATGCCTTTTTATGCAGCCAAAATATTTAAGCTGCCTAATTTCTGTCATTAGTTCTCTTTTCATACCTAGATTTTCTAGGACCTCCTTATTTGTTTTCTTCTCTTTCCATGAGATGCGCCCCATTCTTCTATATATCCACATCTCAAGAGTCTCAGTTCGTTTTTCCAATTGCTCATTTATTGTCCATGTTTCTACACCTCACTGCAGTGAATAACATTTTATGATTCTTAGTTTTAATTTGTGAGTTAACTGTTTAGATTTCAGTACATGTCTCATGTGGTTGAATGTAGCTTTGGCCATTCCTATTCTCTTCTTGATTTCTGTTTCACATCTGCTATCATCTGTTATTATAAGACCAAGATATACGTAGCTCTTGACTTGTTCCAGGATTTGCCCATTTATGCCATTCCCAAGGAGAGATCACAGACAGCCAAAATAAGAGCTCGTAACCAAGACAATTTATAGGACCGGCCACAGGATTAGATATAGCTGCTAAGATTAGACAGTGTAAAACTCCCATAATAAAACCGAAAGCCCAATCCTTAGGACCCTTCTCAAGTGGAAATAGTAGAAGGATTCAGTACACTGTAACTTCATTTATCTGAGGCATTACTGCATCTTAAGCTAGTAGCAGTTAATTACGGCCATCTTGTGCATCAAGTCTAGTATTCGCCCAAAAACTCGGGGTAAGTTGTAATATGTATATTTTATCATTTTATATTTGGCATTTAACATGTAAAAATGACTTGTGGATGTACAGTCGCATATGAGGCTGGCAACCTCAGCACATAAAATGATTGGACTCATAAACCATCACTGCAATAACTGGTGGCCGCTTTGTTCGGGATTCCTCACGACGCTAGACGCCTGCATCAGACAGGTCCTGACATTGCTTGCACTGACAACCCAAGTAGTTACCCTAGAATTGTTGCAAGGAATGTGCCTTTGACAAATCAATTACCTGTGAAAAAAATATCAGTGCTTTATTTTTTACTATAATTGACTTTTAAATATGTTATCTGTAAATACAAATCGATAGTTTATAAAGATGACAAATACCCACGGAATTAGCAAGACCTTACATGGTAATGGAGTTTGAACATCACATAAAGGGTAATATCTTATGTTGTAATGCTGTAATGGTCTACATGAGAGGAGGGTAGTCGGGGAATAGGCCCCTACCAAAATCAGACACTTTTTTGCAATTGGTTTGGCATTTGAGATGCAAAGATAGACTGCTCCTGATTGGACCTCTTCTCAAAGTAGCAACCTGGTTGCGTTGGCGGGAAATTTCGCCTAAATGCTACAGCGTTGTAAGACAACTTAACTGACTTCCAGTTTCGTCGAGAAGAAATCATAGACCAAGAACACGGAATATTAGGACCTAAATATAGGGCGGGCCATAGGATTGGACGTGAGTTCTAAGATTAGAATAGAGTAACCCCAGAGACATCAATCCGCACCTAAAGTTCTATGATACAACTTCAAGTGCACTCACTTAGACACCTAACTCACTTAGACACCTTAAAGGTTTGGTTAGGAATTTGTTTTTAAGGACCATCTTCATTGCACACGGACAACTCCATAAGTGCACCGATCTCCTCCCTTAGATTGCAAAAGGAGGATCTCAGCACAGTGCACTAACTCCGTAGCACCGGCGAGGACTCCAATAGGTATACAAGAATCACACATTTAATAAATATTTTTGTGGTGAGTAGGTTTTCCTAATTTTTGTAAATTTTGCCAGGGCAGCGGCAATATGGCCTACTATTTACGATTTCCAACAGCCGATGGATCTTTAACGTACGTAACTTGCACCCGGGACCTCCTATTTTATTGCCCCTATTCGGGAAGGCTAGGCACCCGATCTCATTATCAATGACCTGATCTCATTATCAATGACCTGATCCCATTATCAATGAGATCGGAGGGAGTATGACATCATTAAGACCCACTGGTTCTGAAAAAAGTTTCCATCAAATATATTCTTTATACTGACAACTGAACCATGAACATTTAGAATTAGAGGCGGAAGCCATACATCTTAGCCACTCCGATCCTTGAAAGATACGGCATCTTAAATAAGTTTCCCGGCAACATTCAAACGTTTTCTCTGCAAAACGTCTGTGCTCGCCCGAAAGAAAACTCGGGGTAACTTGTAATATGTATATATTTTCATTTTATATTTGCATTTTGACAGGTACAATCTGCTTGTGGATGTACAGGGGCTTGTGAGGCAGGCAACCTCATCACTACAAATAACCTGACACATGAATCACCACTGCAAGAAATGGTGACTGCTTCGTGCGGGTTTCCTTACAAGGAACCAACAGCAAAAGTGCCCCATGATCCACAGACAGAAGAGAGTGGATGATGATATCATGGTGTACATATTTACTAAACAAACACTTTATTAAATTTCATATATATATATATATATATATATATATATATATATATATATATATATATATATATATATATATATATATATATATATATATATATATATATATATATATATATATATATATATATATATATATATATATATATATATATATATAATTTCAATTGTCGCCTTTCGCTGTAAAAAGCACTTTCATCCAACTCATTGGGGTTAAAATTAACGCTCAGGAAGGGTAAAAAGTCTGAGGAAGATGAAGTGGTGCATGGAAGCTGAGGTCGCCTGAAGACTATGTCACGAGACCCAAAATTTAGCAGATATATTTGTCTCCTTTTAGTTTGTGGTATACATTTGTGTTACAAGTTGCCAGCAGGCAACACTAGACACCAACATTCGACAGGTCTTAAAGACGTTTGACAACCTTTATACTAGTTACCTCAGCCTTGATGCATGAGACATGCTACAGCCACCAGACGTGACTATTGAAGAGAAGTACAGTCCAAGGCACATGTAGGAATCAACAGCGGCTGAAGCAGACGCTAACCGACCGACACTGGAAGTTAAGTACTATAACAGCGCAACCATTGGACATTTCAAATCATTTAAATAAGTGCACCACAATTTAAATGATCCTATGATGATCAATATCATCATCAATTTTTATGACATGTTATTTATTTTAAATCTTGTTAAACTCAAAGTGATTATTAATCTGTAGCTTTACTATAGATGGATTAATCACTACTGAGTGAATTGTATGTCTGTACCCGTTGACTCATAGTGTATTAAATACATTAACATTCACAGCTATAAAATTGATAATTGAGGAATCACCTTCAGCTAGGGGCTCAGAAATACGAGCGAAAATATATTACTTCACAGAAGGGGCATGAGAATAATAAGTTCATGACAGCTTAGATGATCTCAGTTGTTATTTTTGCTTTTCTTTACATTTACGTGAGGCTCCCTAAAGTAGAAGCATTATTCTTATTTTTATATCTCCGACAAGAGTAATCTTGAGCGAAGGTTGATACCTTTGAAGACCCTCATCCTTATACTCCACAGTACAAGGGAGAGTGACCATCAGTAGCAAAGGGTAAACCCCTTCGAGGTGAAGGGTCCGGCACTCTCTCCGCCTGGCGGGATTCCACTGGATGAGCACCATTCTGCTTTCTATTTATTCTTGACGACATGGTGAGTTTTGTGCTCTCAAGAATTCCATGAGTTCTTATTAAGAATAAAAGAATATGTCCAAAGTGTAGAGTTATGCAGCTACAAACACAATTTATTATATATGTCCAGTGTCGTCGTGTGTTTGTTTGCTTTACTTGTGTTTGTTTTGTTCTTTCGTTCTATGCATTAACTGCATAAGCAGAGAGAGAGATAAAGAAATGAAACAAAAAATGACACGAAATATTTGGAAGAACTGAGAGCAAATAAATAATACATATATTTCGACCAGTAAATAAATTAAACAAACAGAAAATTGGTGAAGACAAATATAGGGTTAACCAGCATATAATTTAGTTTTTGTTTTAGTCCTTCACTACTATTTAGTCGAGTTGCTGCTTATGCGCTGGCCTTCAAAGCACGTATTCAGTGCATAGAGGACAAGCTGCAACGCAGAAGTGGCGACTGGCGCTACCTCAGATTAAGCGAAATGAAGCCCTCACAACAAGCAGAAGTTAAAAAAAAGCAACCGAGGACTTTCACCCCAAGGGCGCATTATTCCCATAATCAGTTATGACTGGAGAAGAATACTACTACAGGTCCATATCTTATTATCCGAAAACCGAAGTATTCTGGAAATCGAAAGTTTTTTAGGGTACTTTTCGACGTGATTTGGGCGACATCTGGAAACTGAAAAAAATCCGATTTCCGAAACACAGCTGTCCCCAACCATTTAGAAGAACAGGATAGAAGACCTGTACTACTATAATTTACGTTTCCTTAATCTGCTGTTATCGTACGTCCTTTGCTGACCACGATGTAAAAGTCGTGATGTGGGCTGTAATTTTCAATGTCCTAGTTGTAATACTTTTCTGTAACCTAATTTTGTTTACCCATTAGAAGTAACATTGTTTTTTAATGGGGGTTTTGGATAGGCACGCGCCGTTTAACCTAGACACAAGGTCCGTCGGTTATATTAGGGTGCGTCCAAATATAAAATACTTTACTGTCTGGTTGTTCATGAAGTAACATGGGAAGACAGGGTAACTTGTAGAAATCCAAGAATAAACACAAATATAAGTCAGCAGTCTTGGATAATCCTCACGCATATCTTTTGAGACAACTAATAAGCGGTTGAGTATGGGAATGGCAACCTCACTATAGTGAAAAAGTTATAGAAACCACAGCTGCAAAAGCACGTGAATGTTTTGGAGCAGGCTTTCTGCATGGGGACCGGCTGCTGTTGTGTCTCCATGCTTCGTAAGGAACTTAAAGGGAACGTCCCAGAGGTCACACCCACAAATGTACACCTGCTCCTTTCTTCGAAATGTTAGGCAATCGGGATCCATCTCCCGCGGTGTTGAATTATCTGGGACGACAATGTCTGCGTTTAATCACTTCTCAAAATTCTTGAGATCTGCTTTGTAAGGATTCACGCATGTATGTAGTTTTGATGACTTCTTTCCATCCGCCGTTCAAGTCTGCTGTCTTGACCGCACCAGTATTAATCTACGTTCAAAATATTACACGCACGGAAAAGCATGCGTTCTGAACGCTAGCATATGAAATGAATGAATTAATTAATCTTTGATCAACGACAGAGATGGAAGAAAAACGGCACCGTCTGCATGTGGCAAGTGATAGAAGGTCAAGACCAGTTGTCACGGGTTGCCTCCCTGCTTTGCAGTAGTGGTCCAACAATGGCCAAAACGCAAGATTATCTAATGTGGGTCTTCGAAGGTATCTACTGTTGTAAAAACATATAAAAAATTTAGTGATCAATTATCTGTTAACAAAGGTAAAATAAATAAATGATTGATGAGTTAATATTGGTTTCTTCACTGAAACTTCGCTGGAAAAGTTTTATTAAAGTGTTCATTTGGTTCTGGCCTGATAATATTAGACTTAGCTGTCAGATTGACGAAGGGTTGTTGTTGCTGTTGACTCTTCCATCATTTTACGATTTTTGTGGCAAGGGTGCGTCCCAAAACATGAGTGCAAGGGGCAACCGCTACTGGTCAATGCGAGTATCTTCACATCCGTTGAAGGTAGGCGTCTGGTGTTGATTACAAGCTCTGAGCCACAAGTTCGTCTTCCAAAATGGTATCGTAGACTGGTACTACAAATGATCTTGTAGACTCGTTTCACGAACTTAAGAAGAAAACAAAGGCCTCTGCTAAGTTTTATGTTCTCTTATATTAACCAGGAGCCTTCCCGCTGTCTCTTTCAGCGACTCTTTTTCTCAGCAATTTTATCCCCTCTGAGTATAAAGTATAGCTCAATGGATATGCTAAAAATTCACCATTACTTTCAGTTAGTCTGAGTGAAAAGTATTTCTGGACAGCGGAGAATGCACTGGCTTGTGCCTGGGTGAACATGTGTAAGTATACATAAAACTTATTACAAATGGTAATAAATATATACACATGATGTCATCAACATCCACTCCTTGCTCCATTCTGAGTCTTGCGTAACCTCTGCTTTTGGTTCCCTGTGAGAAATAGCACGAAGCAATCACCAGCGCTTTGCTGTGTTGATTCATGTATATATCATTTTCACATGCAGAGGTTGCCAGCATATATGGACTTGTATAACCCCCAGCAAATGCAAACATATCAAATTCAAAGCATAAAATATATGTTCCAACTCACCCCAATAGTTGGGAACTCTAGACTTCTTGTTCAGTGGAATAGTCTTGGCAACTTGATGTAGACGCCTCGAACACGCGTGTGGGGATATTGATTCTATTTAGAATCCCTCTGTGACTTGTGAGTGGTCCTGCAGAATCCGGTTTCCGTATTAATATTGACGAGTTTTCTACTGATGTTTAAGCAGATGCTCTAATAATTTTTTGTGTCCGGTCTTTTAATTCAGAATCCTAACTCTATTCTTTTGTTGCTTTGTCTGGGCTGTCTACTTTGATGATCTTGAAATGCACTGTCGTATATGTCGAATTATGTTACGTTATATCGCAGTTTTCCTGCCCACGTGTCCACCTTGTTTTCTTCCAATCAGAACGAATGTATATTTCTTGCTCTCGTTTGATCAAATCCGTGAGCAAGAAATGAAGTGCGTCGGGGCTTCGGTTATTCCCTTCAACCCTCGTGTTTTAAAATATCATTTTAAAATTTGAACACATGACCTCCTCCATATATGGCATGGCTCCTTCCGTTACTCTTAGATAATGTTTCAAATCAGATTTGTAAGCTCACCTGCAAGATAGTGTCCTCGCTAATTTGTCTCAGCAGACGGGTTTATCTGTAATAATTACTACAGAAACTTCTGCACGGAAGTGCTTATGCAATTGTCACCCGTACTTTCGCAGGTCCCAGAAGGATAAGCAGCGACATATCGCTTCACACAGACGTTTTTCACAGACAACATCTGGTCTTCCTTTTGTATTCTCAGCTAAAGTGTCTGAACGCGCTTTTAGCGAACAATGCCCTCAGACGGGCATGCGTGTATGGCGGAAAGAATTACGTAGAAAGTCACCAATTACTTTCACGTTTGCCGTATGAAGTCAATCTGGTTCACCATCTTAAGCGATTATAATTAATCCTCAAGGATGGTCAATTAGCCGCGAAATGATACGATCGCAGTATGCACAGAGGTAATAAATCTAAGGAGTGGCGCGGCCCAATTTTATGTGTGGGAAAATGAAGAAGTAAATAAATAGTGGCAGAGAGAGGGAGAGAAAATGCGAAAAGGAGAACGATCAATTATGTGACACCAGCATGTACAATATAAGAAATCTGAAGTCAGTGCAGCAGGCTAATAAGGCGCTAAGTTATAACGAACATTTTCACTCACACACCCATACTGCTTCGTGGACGAGAAGTCCAATTAAGAGCAGCCTATCTTAGCATCTCAAATGCCCAACCAATGGCAAATAAAGTGTCTGATTTTGGTAGGGGTTTATCTCCCACCCGCATCTTGCATGTAGAACATTCGACATAACACTTTAAATATTGTTTTCAAACTCCATTACCTTATAAGGTCTTGCTTTTTCCGTGGGTATTTACCATGTTTACAACTCCCTAACTCATAGATCTATTACTGATAATCTTCTCCAAGGTTGTCATCGACTGTGTTTTTGGGCACTGCATATTTGCTAACTGCAGCCTCATCTCCAAATAACGTCTGTCCATCCATATTGGAACACTGTGAATACACGTTTTGTGTATTTAATGACGCAATCACTTCTGTTGTTCCCCTATTATACAGTATAGGTCAGACTACACAAGACAAAGACCTTAATACTGTGTCTAGTAAATGATAGAAGACTAAGAACAGTAAGTACAGGGCAGTGGGTAAGTTTTTGATATTGTATGAAGTGATTGCGTCATTAATAGTTTGGACTGCCCATGGTAAATTTCCGGTGTTATGTATTGCGGGTCGCACTAGTGACCCGTCATCGAAGCATCATTTTTTGGTGATGCCTAGATGAAAAGGAGGATATTGTGATTCGCTTGCATAGCTAGGCGGGGTTGTCGCACAGAAGGTCCTGGGATCGAGTCCTGGGTAAGCCACTCACGTCTGTTGTTTTGCTGTTGTCTAGTGTTCTACTTCTTTATTTCTTACGAGTGCCTGAAAACATACCTTTATGTTTGTCTAATATTTATTTAGCATTTTAAGTAATACAATGGCAGTTAATAATTTTTTATTGTGACGTTTGTTTCAAGTAAATTTGTTGGACAGGAGTGAAGAAATTGAAATTAAAAATAGAAACCGACTTTTCAAACACTAGGAAAAAAAAGTTAAGAATATTTGACTGACGCTCAATATTTTGGAATATTTGACTGACGCTCAATATTTTGGAATATTTGACTGACGCTCAATATTTTGGAATATTTGACTGACGCTCAATATTTTGGAATATTTGAATGACGCTAAATATTTTGGAATATTTGACTGACGCTCAATATTTTGGAATATTTGACAGAAGAAAGCTCAGAGACAAGTACTGTAGCTATTTTCACAGATGCGCTGTCAGAAATAGCAACGCTGAAGAATCAAAATAATGCAGACCTAGATGACCTAAGAGTAATACTTCACAAACTATGTTAGCACTTCAAAAGAGTTGTGATACAGTGGATCCAATCTCACTGCAACATCCCCGGAAATGAAGATGCTGACAGATTGGGAAAGGAAGGGGGAAAGGTACCTCAACTTGACACAAGCATAACTTATGAAGAGGTCAAGAGTTTTATCAAATGCAGATACAGGAGCGAGTGGGAAGTAGAGCATCTAGGCCACCAAATAAATGATGCACATTATCAGCAGAAGTGAACAAGTGGTAACCTTCACACTTCTCACAGGTCACAACAGATTGGAATACAATCTATTCAACAAATTAAAGATATGAACTACTGATGAGTATAACTGCAGCAAAGGTTGTTATTGCCGGGAGTTGTAGTGAGGATAAGCTCTCACTGCAGATAAAATACTTCTATGGCACGCGCCTCAAACAGCCTCTGACAACCAAGTCCAGCTCCCGGCCTTCACGTGTGGCTCAATTTGAGCCCGGCGGAACTGTTTCCACTGACGGGAGAAGGGGCAAAGGCGAGCGACTGGCGCCTTAAAACCAGCAGCTTCGGGCAGATAGGGCTCGTGATCCTTGGTTGGTAGCTTATCTAAGAGAAGGAACTCTGAATTCAAACCACCGCTGCCTTGCGGGAATATCCATTTGTGGAATTGGCTTCGGGAGTAAACCCTGAGGATAAATCCGGAGTCGGAGTCCCTTAGGCAGTCTAATGTCGATTCGACATTATTCTGGCAACTCCTGCGACATGGCTGGTACCAAACTGTATCGGCTACTGCCGTTTCTTTGGATCTACCGGCTGTGTGGAGAGGGGGAACATGCTGCATGGGCAACAGCTTGATCTCCATATAACTGTGCCCAAGCTCGCGCCCTGGAGAGGACACTCCAGCTTCACTCTATAGGTGTCGGCAAAACACGGGAAGTAGCAGTTACCGGTTATAAGCATTTTGCCCAATTGACGTAGGGCATTGCGCCAGGGGGTACTTCCGTCAGTGGGAGAGGTTCTAGGATCTCACTGGACAGCTACCGCCCGCTTCAAGCTGGGCAGCCCCCAGTCAATAAGGTGTTGTCCTGCCACTGTCTGCTTTCCCCATTGGGTGCATGGGGATTAGGGTCAAACCCGAACTGTGGAAAGAAAATTTTGCACCAAGCAATTATCGAAAAAATAGAAATAAGCAAACTCTCAGATTGGGATGCTGGAACGTCCAGACTATGTTCACTGGACTATCCGAAAACCTACAGGATGTAAACGATGTAAGGAAGACAGCCATAATTAATGATGAGCTTAAACGACTTCAGATGGATATAGCTGCACTTCAGGAAACGCGCCTGGCGGGCTCTGGAATGGTGAGCGAGAAGGACAACACATTTTATTGGCAAGGGAAAGATCTTGATAAAGCTAGAGAACACGGAGTAGGTTTTGCGGTTAAAAAATCGCTAACTAACATGGTTGAACCAGGCGAGAATGGATCAGAACGCCTGTTAACGCTCCGCCTGCAAACTAGCACAGGTCCCATCACCCTTGTCAGTGTGTATGCTCCTACTCTGTACTCTGCCTCAGAAGCTAAAGATGAGTTCTGCGAGAATCTAGCAGCAGTAATCAAAAGCATACCTAGGCAAGAACAGCTTGTTCTCCTTGGTGACTTTAACGCTAGAGTGGGTGCCGATAATGTTTCATGGCCTTCATGTCTGGGCAGGTTTGGTATTGGCAAGATGAATGAAAATGGACAACGGCTCTTAGAGTTGTGCGTCCACCATGACCTCTGCGTGACCAACACCTACTTTCAGACAAAACCCCAGCACAAGGTGTCATGGAGACACCCACGATCCAAGCACTGGCACCAACTTGACCTGATTCTCGTCAGAAGGCCACTCCTCAGGTCTGTGCTCTCCACGCGCTCGTACCATAGTGCAGACTGTGACACAGATCACTCCTTGGTTTGCTGCAAAATCAGAGCACAACCAAGAAAAACTCTATCGTGTCAGACATGAAGGGAAACCACGCATTGATACCAGCAAGATGTCAGACCCTTTCATGATCGCTCAATTCACTGCGACCTTCAAGAAAGTGCTCAGTAGCCCTCAGCATGGTGATACTATTACAGAGAACTGGGAGCATCTACGGAACACCATTCAAAGTATTGCACTTGCCACCTTTGGTAAGAAAACAGCAAAGTCAAATGACTGGTTTGACGCTTCATCAGATGTGATGGCACCTGTTATTGAAGCTAAGCGCAGTGCTATGAATGAATACAAACGTTCACCGAGTGCCAGAACCCTACAGATCCTGAGGGCTACGAGAAGCAAAGTTCAACAAACTGCTCGACGCTGTGCAAATGACTATTGGCTCCAGCTCAGTGAGAGCATCCAGATCGCAGCGCAAACAGGCAACATTAGACAAATGTATGACGGTATAAAGAAAGCACGTGGCCCCCATAAAAGTAAGACGGCACCGCTAAAAACCATCAGCGGAGAGAAGCTAACCGATAAGGGTAAGCAGATGGAGAGGTGGGTCGAGCACTACTCTGAGCTTTACGCTAGAGACAATACCGTTACGCCTGCAGCCCTTGATGCTGTCAATAGTCTGCCAACTATGGAGGAGCTGGATGCCGAACCAACATTAGAGGAACTCAGTAAGGCCATTGATAGCTTGGCCTCTGGCAAAGCACCAGGCAGTGATGGGATTCCTCCTGATTTAATCAAATGCTGTAAGAGCACGCTATTACATCCCCTGCATAGGATGCTGTGCCAGTGCTGGGAAGAGACAACTATTTCTTAAGACATGCGAGATGCCAAGATTGTAACACTGTATAAAAATAAAGGAGACAGAAGTGATTGCAATAACTACAGAGGCATCTCTCTTCTTAGTATTGTTGGTAAGGTTTTTGCCAAAGTCATCTTAATGCGACTACACAAGTTAGCTGAGCGCATATATCCAGAGGCACAGTGTGGATTCCGAGCTGGCAGATCAACAACAGACATGATCTTCTCTCTCCGCCAGCTTCAGGAAAAATCAAGAGAGCAGAAAAGACCATTATATATCGCCTTTATAGACCTCACAAAAGCATTCGACCTGGTTAGTAGGGATGGACTCTTTAAAATCCTCCTGAAAATAGGCTGCCCCTCTAAAATGCTGGAAATGATAAAGTCATTCCATGACGACATGAAGGGAACAGTCCAATATGCTGAAAGCACGTCACAGCCCTTTGATATACGAAGTGGCGTTAAACAAGGCTGTGTTCTGGCTCCGACCCTCTTCGGAATCTTCTTTGCCTTACTCTTGAAACATGCATTCAGAGATGCAACTGAAGGCATATTCCTTCACACTAGGTCAGATGGCCGTCTGTTTTAATCTTTCAAGGCTGAAGGCAAAAACAAAAATCAGAAGGGTCACTATAAGAGACTTGTTGTTCGCTGATGATGCTGCAGTCGTCACTCAAAGCCAACAGGAGCTTCAGAGCTTGATGAATCGCTTCACTAAAGCATGCAAGGACTTTGGCCTCACAATAAGTCTAAAGAAAACGAATGTGCTGAGTCAGGATGTGGGTGCTGCACCAGTTATCACTATCGATAACTATGAATTGGCAGTGGTGCACCACTTCACATACCTAGGGTCTACCATCAATGACAAACTCTCACTGGATACAGAAATCGACAGCCGCATTGGCAAAGCTGCAGCTACCTTTGCCCACCTCACATAGCGTGTTTGGGGAAACTCTAAACTCACAATGAAGACCAAAGCTGCGGTATATAATGTCTGCGTCACCAGCACACTCCTATATGGCAGCGAGACCTGGACGACCTTTGCTAAGCAAGAAAGAAGGCTCAATACCTTCCATTTACGGTGTCTACGCCGCATCCTCGGCATCTCGTGGAAATTAAAGTGACAAATGTCGAGGTGTTGTCACGTGCTAGCCTTCAAAGTATGTATACGCTGCTTAGACAGCGCAGACTTCGCTGGCTTGGCCATGTTCGCCGCATGGAAGATGGTCGCAAGAGAGATATGAGGGCACTGGACATGGATCTAGCAACATGGGAGGATGAAGCTGCCGATCGCACTAAGTGGCGATGCTATTTACGGCACCACCTCAGATTGGGCGAAGAGAGGCTCACACAAGAAGCAGAGGTGAGGAGAAAACGTCGAAAGGAGCACCAGGAAAATAAGCAGCTGAGGGCTGCCACCTCAGGGGCGCATTCCCATAGTCAGTTATGACTGAAGGGGCTATTATTATTATAACTGCAGCACCTATAAAATGACTGTTGAACATCTCTGCTTCAAAGGTGCTCAGCATATGAGGAACAGAGAAAACGCATTTGGCCATCACCAGTAGCATTCCTGAGGGAAAAAAAAACTACACGGAGATATTAACAGCCTCAAACTAACCACTGCTTTATTTGAACGTATTCAAGTTGACGTCTGAGTGTAGGTGAGCGACGAAGAAAAAAGACGAAGAAGTCTTTGCGCTTTTCCTATTTCAACATATGTGTTTGTGACATTATTTGGGGCGACCTCTTCTTGATCTCTTCTCCACTACGGCAGCACTAATTTTCAAATGAAGGGAGGACTGATTACCTGGAATTTCCGGTCGCCACCTTTTTCTTTCTCTGCTATGTAGCAGATATTTTGTATTTTCAACATTCTTTAACTCCTTTCGGTGATAATTCGTCTTGTCTGTTTACCTGACCATCCCTGCTGAGAGAGTAGACAGGTGATAACATATTAACCGATAACCATGTTGGTTAATCTCGGGTGTGGTCGACATCAGATACAGAGTAACATAAAAATCGCCCAGTGCATTTGTTTAATCGCTGATAAGGCCAGGGTGCGTTCTTTGCCAAGATGGCAAAGAGACGGATTTTGTGTGCTCAAGCGACAGATAACGAGATTACTCGTCTGTGCGACACATTTTGGACAGACATGCATGACGTCATCGTTTTCGTCACACCTTTTGCAAAGACATTACTTTAGATTAAAGTAATACTAAGTTATTTGAAAACATTGCCGAGAGAGGATCGGATGTTTTAATTCTTTATATGGGAGACGTGACCTTTTGCATCACGCATATTATTTCAGGCGGAAATAATTTTGAAATTACCCCCACACAACACGCGTGTTTGAAACGATTGGAGCTTTCTTAGCATCGTAACAAAACAAATGCAGGGGAGGAAGGGCCATATAACCTGACCTTTTCGCAGTTTTAAGACACTGCGAAGATCGCTTGCCAAGACGCCAAGACGAAACTAGACTGCCAGAAGTTAGAATTCAGAATTCATTTATCAGACCGGACTTTGTGGAACATCTTGAAGGACTTAAAGAGCCCAGGAAAACCATTTTAATAATGAACCGGAATCTGAGGAAACTGAAACACGGAGTGATGGTGGGAATTAGTTGTTAACAATAACGATCCACAAGAACACTTGAAAAAAGGCATCTGCCATTGCCTTAAACCTACTTCTCTGAGCAAACAGTCTGTGAGCCAAGATTGGCGTAAGTTGTACTTTTTACATTTTATATTTTTCATTACTAACATGTGAACTAATATGTATATATTGCCATGTGAATATTAATATGTGAAAGTTGCTAGTGAATGTCCAAGTAATTTGAGGCTGGCAACCTCAGGGTATAGAATGATGATTTCATGAACCACCACTGCAAGGGCTGGTGACTACTTTATTGCTAGTTCTTTACAGAGAACTAAAAGCATAGGTAGTCCCAAGTTCCATATGGAACAGGGAGGGAAAGATGAAAGAAATGATGTACATTCTAATTATAATATTTCATTTTCAAGCCAGTGTAAATGCCTATTTAAACATACGCACTTTAAAATTAATGAAAGTTTCAACGCTTTTCAATCAATGTAGATGTAAATGAAAACATATTCAATCTATATTGTGAACACTTTTCAATCAGTGTAGATGTTAATGTAAACATATTCTTTCTATACTATTAACCTTTTCATTTGAATGTAAAGTAAGTATAAAGCTATTCAATTTAAATGTAAAGAAAGTTTTCTCTCGAGTGATTAAGCTTAATTCTCATCGAGGGTAAATTCTGAGGTAGATGGGATGGTGGAATAGGAATAGGAAGACACATTGGCATGTGTCGGGAAACGCAATACTCAGGAGAGCATTTTGCTTCTATTCTTTTACCGTGGTTGGTGGTGGTAATAGTTGAGGGTATTATCTCTGGAACAAGAAGGGAAAAGTGACCTGAGCTTTAAGACGAGGGACCAACTTCGTAGACACTCCCTGACAATTCTGGGAACGTGCTGAGCCCTACAACCTTGACCAGCGACGAGCGTGATCAGTCTACCAAGAACCAAACCAACAGCAGGAGCAGAACCGTCACTAACAGCTAAGTAACACGTAAAAGCTGCCAAGTGACCGCCTTTAAAAATATCATTCCATCACAACAGTGACGATACATTTTAAAATAAATAATTATTCATTTCTTTAAAACCTTGTTAAAACGTAAATGACTATTAAATATGTTATTTGTAAATATACAAATTTAACGTCGATTTAATCATTTTGAATGTACTGCATGTTTGTCTCAGTCAATTTACTAAATACACTCTAAACAGAGCTATACCATAATGATAAGAATTCCACTGAGTAAATCAGGGTTGGGGCTTGAACGAGCTGAAATTAATAATTGCTTCATTCTTCATAAAAGTCGGCGGATCAGATATAAGTTAACAATTGCTCTGCCAATCTAGCATTGACTTCGGAAATTTCTTATGAAAACTCCTTTGAGATAGAAGCATCTTTATCATTCTATCTACATCTCTACCAAGAGTAATCTTGTGCGGAGGTAGACACATTTGAAGACCCATATTAGATACTTTTGAGTTTTGGCCACTGTTGGACAACTACTGCAAAACATATGAGACAATTCCGTGACAGTGTTGAAGAGCTGTGTGTGACAGCACTGTCAGTTCTCTTTACCTAGCATTCATGTTTATCGCCGACAGTATTGCTCCATGTCTCATCTTCGGTACTAATCTTTGTTTGCACTCCCTTCCCTCAATTCTAGTCATGTCAGGACTTCAGCGACAATTTTTTGCTGATTAGGGTAATCAATCATTTTCGTTTGAACCCATACTGAAACCTGGGATCTGTAGAGAAAAGTGTGGTTTACTAATATGTAAAATATTTCCTACCAGACCAGACAGTGCAGGGGAGCGACAGGATTATTGAGTAAACAGCCTGGGGATGACAACAGTCGATTATCTTATCAACTGACAATAATTCTGTCTGATCGGTTTGGTGATTGTTGGCTAGACCAGGTAAATGAGATAATCCTTCTGGACAGACTTGTCGGAGAAGTATCCACCTTGAAAGAGGTTACCTGTGATAAGTTCTGAAGCCGCGAGTGTAAACATGATCGATAATAGACGGAAGCTGGCATACCATATATGTAGAAGTGACTGGTAAACAACACATCAACACATATTTTTGCGGATGTCACACAGAAATTTTCCGTGAACGGTAGAGGGAATAGACCCCACGAAAATATACGCAAATAGCATGCTATTGGCTTGGCATTAGTGTAGCGATACGTTTGGATGTTATGAAATAAAGGTATCCTGGACAAATAGGTGCATCAGATGATACCAGGATAGTGCCAGATAAGAGACTGGTCTTATAAGCAATACCCCCTTCTTTGAAAAGAGCAAGGGTGTATAGACATCAAAGTGGGGACAAGCTATGTAAGTTCCCAGAGAAGATGATGATGATGTAGTACTCTGAGTCCCTAACTGCTACCTCTCATGATCCCACACAGATTAATGATTAACTGTTTTGTTTTATTTGGCTAATTATCTAGGGGTAATTTAAATTATACTAAGTAGTAAATTCCAATGCAGAACTTAAACTTTAATAAAATTATCAAGCAAGTCTGAATGAAATTTATTTACAATTTATTTGTCCTGAACCTCAATCTCTTTTCAGGTCAGGAATACTCAAAAGAACTGTAATATTATTTACAAATCAAAATAAATAAACTGGAAAATCTCTTCCATAAGGAATACTGTCAAAAGACTGAACTCATTTCACGTTCTGTTTATCTTGATGTTATATTCACTGTTCCTGAACTTTTGGTTTCACTATATTATATAAAGTCCTTGACTTCATCATTTAAGGGTATTAGTAGTTGTAAAGTTTTACTGTGGTGAGTATCTGGAGTAGCTGTTCAGTGAACCGTATGGTTCACTTATCTTTTTATATGCTGTTGCTCTTCATTCAACAAGTCAGGACCACACGACTTGCAGCTCCTGGATGAGAAATGCTGGGTATAGCTCTTAGTTTATGTAGAGCTGTTGTCACCAACAGACTTCCTCAACAATGACTGGTGATTACTTCATGATACTGAGACAGAACCTGGAATAAAGGATAACCACATTCCATATAGGTATCTGCTTCAACCCACACACACATATACAACACCACATCTTACCCTTTTCTCAGATATTGTGCTAACAAGTTGCACTGGACAAATAAGTTCGTTTCCTACAGCCAGTTCCATGTAATTATTCTTTTTCTGTACTTAGTCTATGATAGAGTCCTTAGCCCATGATTGGCTTCCATACCATTATTTGGTTAAGTACACAATGGTAAGTGACTACTTAATTACTTAATGTCAACAATTCCTGTACACCCATCTCATGTGCGGGAACACTTTGTAACTCCAGAAGAAAATACTCATTCAAATCCCCTATTAAAACTTACTGTCGTAATTGTGCCCTATTTTGCAAATATTATACACATTTTTCATTTCGGGCCTGTCGTCTTTCAAACTACACACGTTTACAATTGGGTCAGTATGGCAGCGACACATTAGTCCTGTAGTTTCACTTTTCTACACAGCACTGCACACATAATTGGGTATACACCGGTTAATAATTAACAAAATATACAAATATATATATCTTTCTTACCCTCCGGCAATAATACTCAAGCTGAGACTGGCCTCAATGGGAATCTAGTTCTGCTAACAGGTCAGAACGGCAAAAGATTTGGTATACACAGTCCGCTAGATTTTTCTACAGCTTGGTTTGAATTTTTAAAAAATAGTGGCAGCTTTCTAAGTCCCCGTTTCTATATATAGAGCTACATCCGACCAATCGGAGCAAGGTCAAAAAAATATTTTAAGAATCTTACTCTAAGGGATTTCCAGCCTGCCCGTACAATGTGACTAATTTTTAATATTTTATATTACAGTTATTATTAGACCGATTTTAATTATTAAAAGTGATAATTAAACGGCCAGTTGCTCTCTATCGTTCTATATGGATATTCGTTAGCTATTTCCTTGCATTTCAATCTAGGTAATTTGTAAGTAATTAATTCGGGTACCACTCTGATATGAAAATATCACTAAAATCAATTTTTCTCTTTAATTAACTTACTTTTATGAGATCGGTTTTGTACCTATTTATTAAGTGATATATCAGGTGTATTAATAGCTATGTATTTATTTTTATTTATCGCTATTCTTTAAGAAATAAAATAACTCCTTCCCACTAAAAACACAGAATAGACCCTTTCTGCTTAATATAAAAAAGGTTTCTTTATAGACACTAGAAAAGGAGCGTTCTGATTGGCCTGTACATTTGGACCTTTTATCCTAGATTGAGCGCGGAAAATATGACCGTGTTGTTTATACAGATTCAAATTACGACATATCTCCCCCGTTAAAAAAGCGTGAACCACTAGTGCAGCTTTTATGTCTGTTTTACAATCAAGTCATATTTCGCCAAATTGAATTTCACTCTGCCTTAGTGTTATCCTGGTTTACTGCAGGTGGATGCCTATTTAAGAAATCTGCCCCAACGTTCTGCGATCCAGTAATGTATTCAATGGTAAACGAGTAAGGTTGTATGAGAAGAGACCACCTTAGCAATCGTGCATTACCATGTTTTGCTTGAGCAAGAAAAACCAGGGGCTGATGATCGCTTTGGACCACGAAATGCCTACCATACAAATAGATCTGGAATTTCTTGATTGCCCAAACTAAGGCTAAACATTCTTTTTCTACTGTGGAGTAATTTTGCTCCGCTCTGTTCAATTTGCGGCTGGCATACTGTAGTAAGATCCCTGATACACCGATCAAATAGATAAAATATTACTGCTTATAAATTCAAATACTATAGAGATAAAATAGGGAGTGGTGTTCAACATTGTCACCATCGCCCGCAGTCGTGTTGGTTCTAACAAGCAGTAACGCCATAGTAAACGATACACAAAACTGTTAGCTTTTCCCCTCTCCGCAATACCAATTTCCACTAAAATAAAAGCCTTTTGACAGACCGAAATGCACAGTTAGTTTCAAACGGAGTGAGAGAATAAAAGAAACGGAGGAGTGAAATGAGAGACGGAAAAATGCAACCTTGACAAGCGTTGGATTTTAAACCTTGAACTAGGACGACAGGCGATAGCTGACGTCACAGACTTGCTTAGTCTAACACTAAACGGGAATGAATGGTTGGGAGTTTGAATAAAACTACTTGGCGTTAGTTACGTTGTTGCTATGGCATATTTTTTTCCAAAAAGTATCTGCTATTGAATGAGAGGAAAACCCACCGCTTTGTCCCCTAGCCGTAGTGATAATTTAAATCTAACGAAACCGTTTTGCGTTAGGCAAAACGCGTACACGCAAGAGAGAGAGAGAGAAAAATGTAAGTGGGGGATTTGCATGGAGGCATATTTGAAAAGATAGCTTATGCAGTGTGATACTGAAATTGAGAAGGGTAGCAAAAGGGGAGACGTTACCTTTTTTTTTTTTTTTGAAAGTGTAATTTATTTTTGAAAAAAGAGGCTAGTGGGCATAACATAATTCGATTGGCTTTGGTAGAATAGACTAATAGGAGTAATAAAAACGATTTGAAACCAGCGGTAGTTGCCACTCGAAGATAAAAATATCACTAGTAGTGTTAGCATCAGATGCAAGAAATACATGACCAGTGCCTTCGCTGTTCTGCATCAGTGGCGATCTGAATGTGCCCATTAATCGCCGGTTAACCTACAAATTGTGTATTATTTCATTGATGCGGTAAGATAAACATTTATATACCCCTTATTATTGATATGTATTTGCATTATTGAATGTGTATGCATTATTGATGGGTAGAGGCACCAGCAGAAAGGCGCCAAACTAAACACTTTGTGTTATGCCACAAGTGATATTAGGGAAGATTACCATTTCTTGTAAAAGCCAGGCAGGCTTACTTAAACTTTGGGAGAGAATGAAAAGACATAGTTGGGAATAAAATATGACATTATTATAATTGGTAGGCCAGAAAACCACTGGCCGTCTTCAGCAAGTCACAGTGTTTGCACATGACTTTATATAATTAACTATAATTTCTTTCATGATAAGGAATGTATCAAACGGATGTTTGAAGATTACCTGATGATGAATAGGGCACCAAATCAAATAGGAACGATAGCTAATTATGTAGCAACTCCACTGATCTTGAAACTGTTGATAATGTTTAATTGTTTATAGATGGAGATAGGTGTATGATGTTCTGAGGAGGCCTTAATCCTCTGATTTCAGGGTTCCATCGTGAAACAATCAGTGAGCCACATACCAAAATATACGTACTTCTGACGCTGCAAGCTCGAGGCAAAATTTTCCTGTTTGCCTTAAATCCAAGGAGTTCTGAAGCATTGTTCAGACGTTGCAGTCGTGAAGAAGGTGGTTGTGAGAAGGACATCACAGGGTTCCCGAAAAAAAAGTTAAGCCCAATTGTCCACGGGCGTGTGTTAGTTCATTTAACCATACTCTCCATCATTATTATATCAATCAGTATTCTTGACATGATGATACAGGTCGTTCCTCAGAAGCGTGTCCCTTTATAGGAGTTATTGCTTCATCAGAACACTTCCAGTCAGAAACAATTTAGATTAATATTAACAGACACAATTGTTGTTTTAAATTACTTTGCTGTAAATAAATTGCCTTATATTTTGAGTTTAAACATTCCTGTATCCCATCAATTGAGATACAGGAAAATAAAATTGTAAAAAAATATTATCATTCAAAATTTACCCAGTGACTTGTTTAATAACTTGTTCATTAAGTTATAGGTGTAGTTGTTGTCATTTTATTAACATTACATTGCATATTACCCTAGACACCTAGCCAGATAACATCCAGACACCATAACATATAATTAGGCTCAAAATATATAGCGGATTGAGGTCGTAGGGTGGTAGCAGACAGGTACCCTGAGAACAACTTCATCAACAATTAGGCTCAGGGTCTTGCATAGCTGACCTCACATCTGTAGACATACTTAACCCTTTAACTTCAAAACCCACAACATATGTGCAACGGGGTTCAATTCTCCAGCTGGTAATGGAGACCTTTGTAACAATGTTGCCCCCAAACCCACATTACTTGCTTCTGTTCTCACCACGAATTCCTGACTTAAATCTGGTAGTTTCAATATGGGCTTACTGGTGAGTTTGTGCTTTAGCTCAGTATATGCCAGCTCACATTCTGCTGACCACTCTATTTTGTCTGGCTTTCCTTTCTTAGTTAAATCCGTCAGAGGAGCTCATACAGAGTTAAAATTCTTGATATATTTTTGATAGAATCCACATAGTGAGACAAAGGATCTCACATCTTTCTTAATCTGTGGTCTGGGTGCTCTCTGTAATTTTTCTAAAATCTTAGGATCAGGGGGTCATGCTACCCTGATACACAGTGTGTACCAGGAACTCCAATTCCTTGCAGCCAATACAACACTTAGTCGGTCTAGCAGTTAAATTTGCTTCTCTGAGTCTGTCAAATAACATAGAGAAGCTAAATGTTCCTCAAAGGTTTCAGTGGCGACGAGGATGTCATCCATGAAATTGGTAATACATGGATATTTCAGGGGATCCAATAATTTTCTCATCATTCTGGAAAACACACTCGGAGCATTCTTCAATCCAAAAGGCAACATGTTAAACTCATAGTGCCCTTCCGAGGTGCTAAAGGCCAGATAAGGTCTGATCTCAGGCTTCACTGGAATCTGATAATATCCCTTACTGAGATCTACCTTTGAAAAATATTTTGCCTTATTCAATCTAGCAAACAGTTGATTGGTATCAGGTAGTGGATCCACCTGACTCTCTGTGACAGCATTCAGTTTCCTGTAATCTATGCACAGTCTATGTTTCCCAGAGGGTTTCCTCAACAATACCACACTGGAGCTATAAGGAGATTCACTATGGGAGATAATACCTTCTTGCAATAAATATACTATCTTTCCCTTTTTTTTTTTTTTTTCTTAACCAGCGGCACTTGGGCTTTCAGCCCTTCGACCCAATGACATGTCATTGCGAGGCTGGGGAACCTGAGGACTTTCCTTCCAACCCGGTCAGGAGCTTCGCTCCTTCCCATCCACAGAGGGTTTATCACAGGAGCCGTTCAGGCTATTCAGTCAAATTTCCGGCCGTAAACATTTCTTCAAACGCCGACGCCCGGGTTTGAACCATGAACACCTGGTCGCCAGTACAACGCCGAAGCCATTACACCAGCGCGACTCCCATCTTTCCCTTTAAAGCTTGTTCCTTAGCAAATGGAATAGAATAGGCTCTCATACAGAATGGTGTTGGGTCTAGCAGTTTCATATCATATTCCAACAAGTTGGTGTGCCCCGGTTTGTCCGTTAACACATCTGATAAACCTCTTTTTTAATTAATGATGTCCACCAGTGTTGAATGGCTGTGTTAGGACATCAGTGTTCGTGGTTTGAATATGGAATGTCAACTCGACCTACGCAGGGGTGTGTAAGCATGAAGTGAGAGTGTAATACGCGAATGATAAGAAGAGTTCGTGGTGTTGACAATTGGTCTTTTTCTTTCACTCATGTATGGCTGGAAGTCATCGACACCAACGACTGTGTACCTTTGCTACAGTTTAATTGGACGTACACACTCGACAGCACGGATACATTGACAAATCACAGGTTGGCATAATACATCATGGTACAGTGGATAAATGGTCTTGCAATGATACATGGGCACTCATGTAGAATAATAGCATAATGGACTGTCAGTCGACCAGCACTCAGTATTGCCCATATATATATATATCATCTGAGTTTACTGACAAAAGCACGTCAGTTTATAAACAATATTCAAGATGGCTTCTAGACCTAACCTCGTCTAGCGAAGATTCCTTTAAATAATGATCAGCACATATTTTTTTTTCATGTAATCATATTGAACCGCTAGTAATGGGTTCTCATGTGTAGCAGTGATCTCTGGACTCATCAAGCGATAATACGGGGCATCCCTTTCTCTTCCTGATAGTCCTTAAATATGTGAATACAAGATGGCTTCTCTCGTGAGCTGTAACTCACGTTTGGATACAACTAGGAATCTGTATCAAAGTTAATCATACATTAAATGTTCTCATTACTTTGTAGATTCTATCATGAGACAATTGACTTCACTTTACAATATGGTGCTGCTATGAATGAATGTCATCTTCATATAGTTAAATCTTCCCTTATTGAAAAACGATGGCTTCGTAAGAGTTCATAAGAAGTGCGTTTGTTTTACCTTGGTATCAGAAATATGATTCTGCCATTCCTTGGCAATAAGAATAAACACTGGGGTAAAGCATACACGATAGGTCTAAAACTACTATCACTTTCCCCTACACATATATCGATCACTTTTTCCGGCGACAAGCCGATTCAAAAAACCACAGCCCCCATCATCAGGGCGAAGCCAAATCACCCCTCTCTAGCGACACATCCGCCGAACAGCCCTTTGACCTTTCTCGCGACAAAAGACCATATAGTTCGACTTAGACATGCAAAGATATTCAGATATAAGACAGACTCGTCCTACCCAGACAAACAATACACATAAATTCAGGCCATAGATACACTGAAGTAAGAACAATCTATTCCTACCCAAACAAAGAATAAATCGCAGTAAAACTGGATTCATCCGCGGAGTTCGATCAAACGTGACGACACTCCTTTCAAGGGAAGTAACTCAATAATGACTTTTCCTTAAGCACTAAAAAGTATCTATTTTGTTTACAAAATATTTGCGAACATAACAAGCATTCTTCTTCTTCTTCCGTCCTTAGCCACCGACCGTCAAAGCAGTCAGTGGCCATTACGCCTAGTGGCGTCTTAGGGCAACAGCAGATAGGTTTTCTTTGCCATTATTTCCCATCACGCCTATTGGCGTCTTTAGGGCAACGGCAAATCAATCCATTTGCTGTTGTTTCCGTAATCGAAGTGACTGGCAAACGGGTGATCAGCCCGTTGGTATAACAAGCATACAAATGTATTATATTGTAAGATATCAAAGACTGCACGTAACAGTCTTACCACACCTCCCGGGAAAAAAAATGGAACTTTTTTTTTTTTTGAAATACATCTAGGAGCAACGTACAATAGGCTCACAACGCAGATGAAAATATCAGGAATAAATATAACGCCTAATATGAGGCTAAGTCGACTTATGGAGCGACTGGTGAGAATGTATCTCATAAACTGAGAAAAATTATTTCTCTACAAGTAAATTTTTCCAGGAAGGTGTCATCAAAGTATAATACAATTCTGGCAATTACACAATGCCTAAAAAATTCATACCATAATTTCGTATTAGATATCTTAAATTTATGATTTATGAAGAAAAAATCATCAAAGCACAGCGGTGAATAAACATCAATGAACCGCTAAGTAGTGATACAATCATTATATTATTAAATTACAAATGTGTATCTATCTTGATATAGAAAGGAACTATTATAAACTAGACATATCAAGAAGTCTAAGACCTAATAGTTATGTGGAATCATGTGGGCATCTTGACAGAATGTCTGCCATCACATTATCTGATCCACGAATAGCTCGCACAGAGAAATGAAAAGGTTGAAGAGCAATTGCATATCGAGTAGACCTCGAGCTCTTCAAATTCTTACTCTGTATAGCAGTAAGAGCTTTTTGGTCGGTTTCTACTATGAAATGTGCGCCTAGAAGGAATCTCTGTAGTTTGAGGATCGACCAAACCATAGCTAATAGCTCACGGTCTAAAACCGAATAATTCCTTTCTGCCGCATTAAGTTTTCTGGAAATATACATTACAGGATGCAGAGTTCCAGAGTACTCTTGCATTACTGCCGCTCCAATCCCAGTGGATGAAGCATCACTACGAAGAACAAATGTCTTATCTTTAGTAGGTAACACTAAAATAGGGGGTGTTGAAAACAATGTTTTAATCTTATCCAAAGAGCATTGGCATTCATGAGACCAGTGGACCATATTAGGCGAACCTTTCTTTAAAAGTGTAGAAAGAGGTGCCATGATAGAGGATAGATTCTGAATGAATCTGCCATAAAATTGAATAAGACCTAACAGACTTCTCACCTGTTTTTTAGTCTTAGGGATTGAGATGTTAAGTATCTTACTAGTATTATGGTCCTCTGTCTTTAGGAAACCATGACCAACTCGGTGGCCTAGGAAAGAAATTTCGCTAAAACCAATATAGGCTTTAGAGGGTTTCGCTGTCAGGTTGTGCTCGCGCAAAGTAGACAGCAATTCATCTAACCCTGAATAGTGATCTTCCCAAGTATCGCTGAAAAGACAGATGTCGTCTAGATATGCAATGACATCTGACCGATAAGATAGGATTCGGCGCATCATGCGTACGAATGTAGCTGGTGCGTTCATAAGACCGAAAGGCATAAAATTCCATTGGAACAAACCTCTAGGTGTTGAAAAAGCCGTGAGAGGTTTGGCGCGTTCAGATAAAGGAACTTGCCAATATCCTTTAGACAAATCAAGTTTAGTGAAAAAATGAGATTTGGAGAGTCGAGTAAGTAGCTCTTCCAGTAAAGGCATAGGTTCGGCATCGAACTTCGTTACTTGATTCAATTAGCGATAGTCAACGCAAAGACGTATGTTATTGTCTTTTTTCCGAACAATAACCATCGGCGAAGAATATGCAGAGGTGGATGGTTCGATTATTTCCAAATCTATCATCTCATCCAACTCTTTCTCGACCTGTGCTTGAAAATGTATAGGGATAGGATAAGGTCTAACCCTAATAGGAGTATGGTCAGTTAGAACAATGTCATGTTCAATGACATGAGTTTGTCCAGAGATGTCAGTGAGTACATCCTGAAATGTTTGCAACATAGTTGAAACTTGTCGCTGTTCTCCTAGAGACAAATCAGGAGAGACAGTAACGTTCTTCCATGATTCACTAGAATGAAGTGGGATCATTGGAAGAGGAAGATTTACATCTGAAAAACTCGTTTCCTCATCCTGTATCACGGACAGTGATGAGTAATGACCATGTTGTACTGGAGAATCGTCCGTTGCTTGGAAAATGGGTTGTAAATAATCCGGACGTTCATGGAATTCAGTAAGCATATTGATGTGGAAGGTTTTATGCTTCCCATCAATATCGACAATATAGTCGACATCGGAAATTTTCGATATTATGCCGTACGGACCTTTCCAAGAAATAAGTAGTCTGTTTTCCCTACAAGGTAGTAATACAAATGCTTTGTCACCAGGACAAAGTTGTCGTAAGCATCTCTTCTTATTGGCAAATTGCTTTGCCTTCTGTTTCGCAAATTCAGAAGAAGAAGTTGCTAATTTGCATGCTTCGATAATCTTTTGTCTCAACGCGATGACATATTCGTAGGATGACTTTGTGTCATCGTCAATATTGTCAGCTGTTATGAGATCATGAAGCAACGACATAGGGCCGCGCGGACGCGCGCCAAAGACGAGTTCAAATGGAGAACATCCTGTATGTTCATTGGGGACCTCTCTGTAAGCGAAGAGGGCCGCAGGTAAAACTCTGTCCCAATCTTGAGGATGATCCTCAGTTATCTTTCCTAGTAAGTTTTTAAGTGTTCTATTAAGGCGTTCGACCATCCCATTAGACATTGGATGATAGATACTACTTAAAGATCTATCTATCTGCAGAGTAGACATTACTTGAGACATGGTATCTGATATTAGTTGGGTGCCATGGTCTGACAATATCTCTCCGGGGAACCCCAGACGAGAAAATATAAGCCAAAGAGCATCTGCAATATCAGCAGTAGTAATGCTCTTCAGAGGAATAGCCTCTGGCCAACGTGTGCACATATCAACACACGTCAAGATAAACTGATGTCTTCTGGCAGACTTGATCTTAAATGGACCAATAATGTCTATGGCCATTTTTTGAAACGGCCGAATAGGAATGTCTGCCGCCTGAATGGGTGCAGCATGCCGTGGACCTTTGGATTTAACTTCCTGACATACTTTACAAGATCGACAATAAATCCGTATGTCCTTGTTTACCAATGGCCAAAAGAAAGCCGCAAGGACTCTTGACTTAGTACGGGAAAACCCATGTGTCCAGCACACTGAGAGTCGTGAGCGTGCTGCAAAATTTTAACTCTCAAATTCTTGGGAACCAGGATTTGAGAATGACTTGACGTAATGGAGTCTTGAACCATACGTACAAGTACGCCATTCTTCTTTGTAATCCACGATTTACGACTTGTGGCTTTATTCGGATCACCTTTAGTTGCAAGAATGAAGAATTTCTTCAGAGTGGGATCATCTTCTTGCTGTTTTATAAACGAGTCACGAGAAATTACCAAGGGATCATCTTGGTTATGCACTTCATTATCTTCAGTAGATGAAGTTTGAGGCATATTAGGAGCCTGAGCTCTAGTGACTACAGCGTTAGCAATCTGCATGTTTTGCCTTTCCCACGCGGAAATTTGTTGCGGAGTGCATTCTTTGACTCCATGAATGCGACCGATGATGAGGCCAGCGATCGGATTCGGAAGAAGACATGCGTGTACATCTCCTGTAAAGAAAGGAGTAGCAATCCTAATGATAGCAGTAGAGTATTTCTCTAATGTGCCGCCAAATGTTACACATTTGACTACTTGTCCAGTGGAAGGGGAAGGATCTACGAGTGACTGCCTAACACCAATTGTGGTGCATCCAGAATCAAATAGCACGGAGACTGGATTGTTATTTACTAAACCCTTATGTAAGACGAGAGAACCTCTTCCATCATGCGTGACTGATGCAGGAAGAGCAGGAAGAGGATGGCCGCAGCTTAAAGTAGACACTGTGGTTGGCTCAAATAATGTTTTGCATTGGGGGCACTGAGATGCTCTCCCAAAATCAAAAGCGGAACATGCCATATTATTAGCGTCATTATTGTCTTTACTCTGTTTATAGGCTTCATGGGACTCTTGTTGTGCAGAGTTTGCCTGAAAATGTGGTTTATGTCTTCTGTTTTGAGATCTACCTCGGTTATGATTACCTCTGTAGTTATTGTTACCTCTATTGTAACCCCTATTTGGGTTTGAGTCATAGTTCTCTTGGTTACCATTATCATATTCATTATAATGAGTATCTCTGTAATTGCGATCTTGTTGACTCCAAGACGGATACCTCGGATAGTTTCTATAATTACTTCCTCTATGGAAATTGCTATAATTGTGACCACCCCTGTGTCGAGAGCTATCAGCTCGTCTCCAGTTCTTTGAAGAAGAACCCTGAAATGATTGGTTACCTTGGTTTTGATAACTATTATGGTTACCTTTTTTATCAAATCTGTTTTGAGGTCCCTGAAATCTGTGTGAATAATTGGGATTGTATGGTGTTGCTGAAGCAACTGGCATACTCTCCTTAATCTTAGTGTTGCCAAAAGTCACGTCGGGGTGTGCAGTGACATATTGGGAACAATATTCTTCCATTTCCTTTAGAGATTTGGGTTTACGCTCGTGTATAAATTCAAGGAATGGTTTGTTAACACATGACATAATCTTATCTCTGAGCAACAAATCCATAAGTCCTTCATACGTTTTTTCTGTTTTGGAAAGCTCAATCCAACGATCAACTGTGAGACGTGCCTTTGCAATGAATTCTGAGAATTCTACACCTGTCTCAGGCACCATCGTCTTAAACAAAAGGCGATAGTCTTCCTCACTTAGCTGGTATTTTTTTATCAAAGCCGCCCTAATGACATCATAATTATCTTTATCTGCTTCTCCTACAAGGCATAATCTAGTCAGAGATTCACCTTTCAAGTTTTCTGCTAATTGATTAGCGTATTGTGATTTATCCACATTATGTATACGACAAGAACGTTCAAATCTATCCAGCCAGAATGTAATATCGTCACTGGACTGATTGAACGGTGGAACCTTAACCTTGTAAGTAGAAGGTTTACCATTACCACTAGATGCCTGATTAACATTACACATACTTGTCAATCTCAATTTCTCTAACTCAAATTCATGTTCTCTTATTGCTTTTTTTTCTTCCGCTTCCAATCTTCTTTGTTCAGCTTCTCTGTCTAATTTTTTTTGTTCAGCTTCCCTGTCTAATCTTTTTTGTTCAGCTTCACTGTCTAATCTTTTTTGTTCAGCAGCAGCTTCTCTTTCTAATTTTTTTTGTTCAGCTTCAAATCTCCTTTCCTCCACCTGCATCTGCAATTTCTTTTGTTCAGCAGCAGCATTAGCTTCTTTTTCTAATCTTTTCTCTTCAGCCAGAGCTTTTCTCTCTTCTGCAGGAGCTTTTTTTCTTCTATTTGAAGTTTTCTCTCCTCTGCAGCAGCTTTTCTTTCCTCTGCAGCAGCAGCTAATGTCTTGTCATATTGAGCAACTGCCCATTCTTCTAATTGTTGACCAGTCTTATCAAGGGCTTTCCCTTGTATAATGAAGTATTCTAATGTAGACATGATGTCTAACAATAATACTAATCACTTGAAACAATAATAATACCACAAGTTCTTAATGACTTGATTAATCAGCACAGTATCCCAATATCTGTGGGTCACAAGCCTTAATAAGGTCTTGTATAACAGTAATAATAATCAAGTGCTGGTTTTTACCATAATCCAAGTGCAGTGCACAGGCAATAGTGTCTTATGAAATGTACCTATATAAAACATATGTCAACCAACAGAATACATAAAGTACAAATAAGACTGACAATACGAAAACGTTTGCAGAAATCAAATAAATCAAATAGGGAAATCAATGAAAATAATCACTGAATCTGCAAAGGAATAACAACACAAATGACGTCACATTATATGAATATAAATTGTGTATACAACTAAATAAAAGGAAAGGGGAGACCTACAAATACAAAGAAATCGAACAAAACTAAAGAACAGAAAAATGTTACAACAACAATGATGGGTACAGGTCATCACAGCTAACACAAATAGCAACTAGTTGTTGCAAGCAAATTTCCAATTAAGGAAATTGCACCTAAAGAAAACGCCCACAACGGACCCTCTATGACGTGGGATATTCTGTTGTGGGACACCGCCCAACGTAAACACAACCCGCTGACATATAAACTAATAAGTTATACAAACAAATAACATGTAAACATAAATATATAAATTATGTGTATGATAGTATGTGTTGCAAAATAGGCTCAGTTTTATAGTAATGGCAAAGTTATTCTTATGCAAATAAATAAACTGCTTTATTGAATTACAAATTCGGGCCTTAAATATCAAAGTTCATATATAGAAAACAAGAAGATCCATCGATGAAAATAGGACTTCTTAGTTCAATAATACTGTCTTCCTGTTAATATTGACAAGAATTGATCCAACTGTTCTGTGAAACTCTGTAATGTCTAATGTAAAAATGTCAACAACGCTGACCTAGTTACTGTATTCCCTTGATAGGTCACGTGACAAAGTGTTGACAAAGAGCAAACTAATACTGCAAGTGTGTCGTATCAGCCACAGGAAACGGTCTGGTATCGGTAGTCTGTTGACTTCTCAACTTCTGCGAGGTCAAACCCATAAAGCTGGTCCACCAGATGATAAACCTCTTTTTTGATTAATGATGTCCACCAGTGTTGAATGGCTGTGTTAGGACATCAGTTTTCGTGGTTTGAATATGGAATGTCAGCTCGACCTACGCAGGGGTGTGTAAGCATGAAGTGAGAGTGTAATACGTGAATGATAAGAAGAGTTCGTGGTGTTGACAATTGGTCTTTTTCTTTCACTCATGTATGGCTGGAAGTCATCGACACCAACGACTGTGTACCTTTGCTACAGTTTAATTGGACGTACACACTCGACAGCACGGATACATTGACAAATCACAGGTTGGCATAATACATCATGGTACAGTGGATAAATGGTCTTGCAATGATACATGGGCACTCATGTAGAATAATAGCATAATGGACTGTCAGTCGACAAGCACTCAGTATTGCCCATATATATATATCATCTGAGTTTACTGACAAAAGCACGTCAGTTTATAAACAATATTCAAGATGGCTTCTAGACCTAACCTCGTCTAGCGAAGATTCCTTTAAATAATGATCAGCACATATTTTTTTTCATGTAATCATATTGAACCGCTAGTAATGGGTTCTCATGTGTAGCAGTGATCTCTGGACTCATCAAGCGATAATACGGGGCATCCCTTTCTCTTCCTGATAGTCCTTAAATATGTGAATACAAGATGGCTTCTCTCGTGAGCTGTAACTCACGTTTGGATACAACTAGGAATCTGTATCAAAGTTAATCATACATTAAATGTTCTCATTACTTTGTAGATTCTATCATGAGACAATTGACTTCACTTTACAATATGGTGCTGCTATGAATGAATGTCATCTTCATATAGTTAAATCTTCCCTTATTGAAAAACGATGGCTTCGTAAGAGTTCATAAGAAGTGCGTTTGTTTTACCTTGGTATCAGAAATATGATTCTGCCATTCCTTGGCAATAAGAATAAACACTGGGGTAAAGCATACACGATAGGTCTAAAACTACTATCACTTTCCCCTACACATATATCGATCACTTTTTCCGGCGACAAGCCGATTAAAAAAACCACAGCCCCCATCATCAGGGCGAAGCCAAATCACCCCTCTCTAGCGACACATCCGCCGAACAGCCCTTTGACCTTTCTCGCGACAAAAGATCATATAGTTCGACTTAGACATGCAAAGATATTCAGATATAAGACAGACTCGTCCTACCCAGACAAACAATACACATAAATTCAGGCCATAGATACACTGAAGTAAGAACAATCTATTCCTACCCAAACAAAGAATAAATCGCAGTAAAACTGGATTCATACGCGGAGTTCGATCGAACGTGACGACACTCCTTTCAAGGGAAGTAACTCAATAATGACTTTTCCTTAAGCACTAAAAAGTATCTATTTTGTTTACAAAATATTTGCGAACATAACAAGCATACAAATGTATTATATTGTAAGATATCAAAGACTGCACGTAACAACATCTGTATGATTCTCCAGAACCTTTCGAATCTTCTCCCTCTGCCCTTTTGTCAAGTGATTACTGACTTTTACCTGTGCAGGGGTTTTGCGTCGTTTCAAGGGGTATTCATAAGAGGTGAGAGGTTCATTTTTCATTTCAGTGGCTACGACTAGGGTCATTAAATGTGCACCTTCCAACACCTTCCTGTCATAATATTTCTTGAGGAGGTTCACATGATAGACTTTTATCCTTTCCCTTTTTGTCTATCTTATAGTTAGTTCTAGATACCTTTTCTAGAACAGTGTATGGGCCCTGCCAGCCTATCTGAAGTTTATTGCTGCTGCCGGGTAATAGAAGAAGCACCTTCTCCCCCACAGCTAGCTCTCTATCCTTTGCCTTCCTGTTATAGTACGCAGCATGTTTCTTTCTGGCTTTCCTTTAATTATCATTTGATAGTTTCCAGCCAGTTTTTATCCGAAAGGTCAACTCGTTCACATACTGGTATGATGAGGTTACAGTTTCTTCTGCCTTCTCATCTGTCCATGTCCTCAATAAGGCTTCTAATGGACCTTTGCTGGGCCGACCAAATAACAAAGTTGCCGGTGCCATTCCTGTTGAACTATGTGGGACTTCCCGATACTCAAATAAGGCCGCGGGTAAGTATTGATCCCATGTGTCAGGTTTTTCATGTGCCATCTTTCGCAAGATAAAAATAAGGGTCCCATTGAACCTTTCCACCTGCTCGTTCCCTTGGGCGTGATACGGACTACAGTGAAAGTGCCTGGCTTGGAAGATCCTGAAAACTTCCTCAGTTAGTTTCCCCTTGAACTGAGATCCATTATCAGTCAAGATGTGTTGGAAAAATCCTAACCTGGTGAATATTGTGAGTAACGCCTCTGCCACATGTTTTGAGTCAATTGATGACATGGCTACTGCCTCTCCCCACAGAGCAAGTGTCCACCAGAGTAAGAATGTAACTGTTTCTCCTCTTGGTTCGTGTGAGGGGTCCAACAATATCCACTGCAACTCTCTCAAATGGGGTTCCCATGATTGGCATTTCACCAAGAGTTGCAGGTGCAGTCCAATGTTTTGGAGCTACCCTTTGACATTCTGGGCAGGATTTGACATATCTTTTTATATCTTCAGTTATTCCTGGCCAGAAGTAGTGACAAGCTCTACGTTGTCCTGCGGCGCTAATCCCCATATGACCACTAAAGGGGATAGCATGTCCTAACTCCCACATTTTTTCCCTATATGAAGATGGAAGAACTAGTTGTCCATGACCATTGGATCCTGTTCCAGCCTTCCTATAAAGAAACTTATTCTTCATATAGTATTCTCCTTTATTAGGAGGGGTATGGCTTTTTGGGGAGTTTTCTAAAGCAAGGCTTTAATGATGTATCTTCAGCCTGTGCCTTCCTCATCTCCTCTGGATGGGTATTTATGGGGTTATCTTCCTCCTTCTTTGACCGTGACCTGGTCTGGACTACTGCCATAATCACTGGTCTTTTGGGACTTCCCAAAAACACATATCTACACTGTTGCGTGAGAAATTCTCGCAACATCGTTTTATTACAATATATATTTTGTAACGCAAGGGCAACAACTGTTTGAAATTTATAGTCACTTTTCTCGGTAAGCAGTTGTCTCCTCGCGTTGGTATTGAATGCAGTTAAGTTTGCTATGCGTTCTTGAATCATGTCCATGTATGGACTGGCTAGGCCGTTTTCTCAGAAAACGGTTGGCAACCTGTTGGGTTATCCTTTTAAGGTAATCATTCTTACGCTGGTTCGTAGTAAAGGTCCTTGCGTCTTAAGTTCTGAGCTGTGGTCAATTTGCGCTGGACTGCGCATGACTGGTCTTGCTTCTTTGTCGATCGATTTCCGCCCACCAGTCAGTGAGCGATTTGAATAGCTAGGAAGATGCCTCGCTGAGAGAGGATCTCCGCTATTTTTTGTTCTGTCAGGAATGTGAAGTCCTCTTAATGGATATTTCGTTTATTCGAGATAATACCTCTAGTGTATTTCCACATGCCGGGAGGCGTAATATTTCTGTGTATTTCCTGAAGGCAAGGTAAATTAACTTTTCATTAACTCTATCGATTTTTTGGTCGTGAGCGACGTTTGATTCATAGCCTGTCTTCGAAAGTCGTCGTCACGAGATGTTTTCCCAGCTCACATGTTGCTGTATTGTACCGCATCGGTTGATGCATGTCCCAAGGACCATTACTTGCTACTTTGTTACATGAACTAGGTTTGGAAACCTTTGTTATCTAGAGGATATTTTTGAGGACATTATTTATACTTCAGCAGACGTGCCTGTCTTGCTGAAGTCAGATTAAGGAGAGTGAACTGATCTCATACATCTGGTTATCTCCTGGCTGTTATAGAAAAGGATGGAGTTTTTCACCTGACTACATTTACAGCACTATGAAATATAACATGCATCTGACTCATCATTGTAATGCTGTCTACCGTCCATTGCTGTATTGAATATGTTGCTGTGATAATGACTGTTTGATGTGCCTACATATTCGCGTAACCATTTTGTCACTGTGGCGTCCACAATAAATAATGAAGAAAAAACGTCATCGGCTGTTACAAGAATCATTGACTTTATACGTCGTGAGTTTACTGACGTCCTAATGTGGATTGCCCTGTTTTTGTATGATTATTGTTTGACTGAACACATCTGCACACTTCACAAAAACAACCAGACCACGGGCACCATCACTCAACCCATGGTGCACGCGTCAGTTGGCGGCCAATTACTCAATCATAATATAAATTGGGCGTCATCATTTGGTGGCCATAAGCTGGTTTGATCTGGTACCAGCAAACACGGGGTCCCTTACCCACTTCAAGTCAACACTACAGCATACTTCATTTTCAACTTCAACATTCTTCAAGAAAGTCAACACTTCAAATTTTCAAAGTACTCGGCGTTGCCCGGTAAAAGTCAAAATTTCAATTTTTTTTGACGGAAACAGGAATTTGACAGTACACGGCGTTGTTGAATATTGCCGGATAACACGGACTACTGTTGTCGTTAACACAAGTCAAGCAAGTTGCTGTTATCAAGGTTCCAGTGCTGTCGTTTTTTGAGAAGGTCAAGTGCCGGTTGAAACGGGTTGTTTTCTGAAGAAGGCCAAGAACCGAATCCCATCAATTTACATTTTGGATTAGAAGGTCAAGTGCCGGAACAACTCAACACACAGTATTCCAGAAGCTCTAGTACCATCGTATTAGCAGTGGAAGCAGTTCAGATGTGCCATCATCGTTGGAGCTTCGCTCTCTAGGACGTTGATTGACATCTGTTTTTTCTGCTGTTCTACGATTGGAAGCCTATAAGTTAAGTGGCCTGTTTGTATGTAAACTGTGCCCTTATACTTCTACTGAGTCTTCTGTGTATCATCTCATTCTATTGTTATATGTTATATGTTTATATGTTATTCGTATATTTATATGTTTATATTTCAGCGGGTTCTCGGTTGGGTGGTGTCTCCCTTAGATCATGCCACGTCATAGAGGTCGTCTATTGTGAGCGTTTTCTGTAGGGTGTGCAAATTTCCGATACTGGAATTTGCTAAGCGACTTCTGTTGCTATTTATGTTAGTTGTGATGACATGTTTTAATATTGTTTTCGTTATTATTTCGCATTCTTTAGTTTTGTTTTGATTTGTTTGTATTTGTTAGCCTCATCTTTACTATAGTTTAGTTTCATACAACATTTTTGTTTATACACTGTGGTGTCATGTATTTTGTTTAATTCCATCGCAGATATCGTCACATTTTTTGTGATATTTCTTTAATTTCTGCTTTATTTTTAGTTGATTTCTGCGAACGTTTTTGTATTGTTGCTGATCTTTGTTATTGTTTACATTGTTATTGTTTACATTGTTTACATTGTTTACATTTTCAGTGTTTACATTCTGCTTGTGTTTACATAGTCATTGTTTACAGTTATAGTAATTAATTAATGGGCTATGCTAATGAACTGCTACTACTATACTGATGATAAATGAATGATGAATAGTGTCGTGCACTATTGAATGAGAAGTGCACTTATGATAAAGAATTGATTGTTGACATTTCATATACAAGTTCTTTGGTTGGAGACTTGTTTTCCCACAGAGACTGGGATAATATAATGTGATGTGAATATACAAGTGCTTAATTAAGACTTGTTACACTTAGGTGTGAAATAAATTAGTTAATTATTTCAGGTTTTTGGACTCATAGGTTAGACAAAATGTCTACACTTGAGTACTTTATTGCACAGGGTAAATCCCTGGGTAAGACTGATGATAAGTTGGAAGAGTATGCTACTGCTCTATATAACAAAGCGCTGAAGTCTGAGGAAAAAAGACAGAAAGCAGAAGCTGAGCAGAAAAAGATAGATTCTGAGAATCTGAGACTGCAGATGCAGGCAGATGAAAGAAAATTCCAAATGGAAATGGAAAAACAGAAAAGGGAATCAGAAGCTGAGGAGAGAAAACTCCAGCTACAACTAGAAGCTGGAAGACTTGAGAAAGAGGCTGAAAATAAAAGACTTGAAAAAGAAGCTGAGAATAAAAGACTTGAAAAAGAGGCTGAGAATAAAAGACTTGAAAAAGAAGCTGAGAATAAAAGACTAGAAAAAGAGGCTGAGAATAAAAGACTTGAGAAAGAAGCTGAAAGACTTCAAATAGAGGCTCAGGCTGAGGAAAGAAGATTACAGAGAGAGTCTGATGAGAGGAAAGAGAAAGCAAAAATGGAACATGAAGAAAAACTCTTAGCTTTAGAGTTGGAAAAATTGAAATTGATGAACATGAGTAATGGTAATGATTCAAACAAGGGTTCATCTTCTGGTAAGGCTAATAATGATACTTTTAAGATTAAGTTACCAACATTTAGTCCTTCCAGTGATGACATAATGTTCTATCTGGACAGATTTGAACAAGCATGTAAAGCTCATAACATAGACAAAGCAAAATATGTTTATCAGTTATCAGGGATACTGACAGGTAAAGCTCTAAGTATATTAAATATGGTGGATGAACCTGACAAGAACAATTATGAGGTTGTCAGGGCCGCTTTGTTAAAGAAATATCAGCTTAACGAAGACGGCTATCGTCTACAATTTAAAAACATGTTGCCTGAAACTGGAGTTGAATTCTCCGAGTTTATAGCAAGAATACGCATTACTTTCTCACGATGGGTTGAACTATCTAAGACGGAAAAAAACTTATGAAGGACTTATGGACTTAATACTTAGAGACAAAGTCATGTCGTCTGTCAATGAGTCTTTCCTTGCTTTCCTTCATGAACGTAAACCTAAAACAATAAAAGAAATGGAAGATTTCTGTTGCCAATACGTAACTGCGCACCCACACATAACCATGGGTAACTCTAAGGTGAAAGAAGGTTTACCAGTTGCTTCGGCAGCACCGTATGGTCAAAACTTTGCTCGTAGATCCCAACAAAATTTTGATAGAAAGAGTAGCGGTAATTTCTGTCAAAATCATGGAAATCAATTTCATGGTGATTCTTCTTCGAAGAATTGGAGACAACCTGATAGTACTCGTTACTATCACCCTAATAATTATAGGCATTTCAAAAGAGGATATGGTAATAGAGGTTATTCCTGCCGAAGACCTCAAAACCAAACAAATAGATGTTCGCATCAATGTGGACATGAGAGTAATCGTGGAAACTGGAATTCGAATCATGATAACAATTACAATAGAGACAATAATAACTGCAGAGATAATAATAACTCTGATAACTTCAGAGGTAATAATAGTCGGGGTAGATCTCAACACAAAAAAAAGAGATATCAGCAGGCTAATTCTGTACAACAGGAAACTCAGGGAGCCTGTAATCAGGTCGTTGATAATAAAAACTTTGACGCGGTCACTGGTTCTGCTTTTGACTTTGAGAGAGCAAACAAATGCCCCCAATGCAGCACTTTATTCGAACCGGGTACCATAACTACTTTGAGTTGTGGTCACCCTCTTCCCGCTCTTCCTGCTGCTGTTGCGCATGACGGGAGGGGTTCTTTAATCCTACATAAGGGTCTTGTTAATGATACTCCGGTCTCACTACTTTTCGATTCCGGATGCACCACTATTGGTGTTAGACAATCGCTTGTAGATCCATCTTGTGCTACAGGAAAGGTTATTAAATGTGTCACATTTGGCGGCACTCTAGAAAAATATCCTACTGCTGTAATTCGCATTGCCACTCCTTTCTTTACAGGAGATGTGCATGCTTGTCTTTTACCTAATCCTATTGCGGACCTTATTATTGGTCGTATTCACGGAGTTAGGGAGTGTACCCCACAGCAGATTGCTGCTTGGGAAGATAATAACATGCAAGCTACAAATGCAGTGGTTACAAGAGCACAAGCTCTACAAACACCCGAAACTTCACTGAATGGTGATAATGAAGTTGATAGCCAAGATAGTCACTTAGTGATTACTCGTGACTCTTTCATAAAATTGCAAGAAGAAGATCCTTCTTTAAAAAAATTCTTCATTCTTGCGAAGAAAGGTGATCCGAATCAGGATACAAATAGAAAATCTTGGATTGCAATGAGAAACGGCGTACTTGTACGTATGGTACAAGATTCGACTACGTCGGCACATTCGCAAATTCTTGTTCCCAAGAGCATGAGAGTGCAAATATTACAACATGCTCATGACTCGCAATGTGCTGGACATATGGGTTTTTCCCGTACGAAGTCGAGAGTCCTTGCGGCTTTCTTTTGGCCTTTTGTCAACAAGGACATTCGTATTTACTGCCGATCATGCAAGGTATGTCAGGAGGTCAAATCTAGAGGACCACGACATGCTGCGCCTATCCAGGCTGCTGACATTCCTATTCGGCCGTTTCAGAAAATGGCCATAGATATTATTGGCCCTTTTAAGGTCAAGTCGGCCAGAGGACATCAGTTCATCCTTACATGTGTCGATATGTGCACACGTTGGCCAGAGGCTATTCCTCTTAAGAGCATATCTACTACAGATATCGCAGATGCTCTTTGGTTGATATTTTCTCGCTTGGGGTTCCCCAGAGAAATATTGTCAGACCATGGCACTCAACTCATATCTGACACTATGTCACAGGTAATGTCTACCTTACATATTGAACGATCTCTCAGTAGTATCTACCATCCTATGTCTAATGGGTTAGTTGAGCGTCTGAATAGAACGCTCAAGACTTTGCTTGGTAAGATAACTGAAGATCATCCTCAAGATTGGGACAGGGTTTTACCCGCGGCTCTCTTTGCCTATAGAGAAGTCCCTAATGAACACACAGGATTTTCTCCCTTCGAACTTGTCTTTGGCGCGCGTCCGCGCGGCCCTATGTCTTTATTACACGATCTCATCACTGCCGATGATATTAGCGATGAAACTCAATCCTCATATGAGTATGTCATTGCTCTTAGACAAAAGATCATTGAGGCATGTAAACTAGCAACTGCTTCATCAGAAATTGCTAAAGAGAAGGCAAGGCAGTTTGCTAACAAAAATAGATGTCTACGACAACTTTGTCCAGGTGACAAAGCATTCGTCCTACTCCCCAGTAGGGAAAATAGACTTCTTATTGCATGGAAAGGTCCGTATGCAATAGTCTCTCGGATTTCCGATGTTGACTATGTGGTCGATATTGATGGAAAGCATAAAACTTTCCACATAAACATGCTTTCGGAATTTCACGAACGTCCGGACTATTTGCTGCCTATTTTCCAGGCAACGGATGATGCTCCTGCACCTCACGGTCATTATTCATCCCTGTCTGTCATACAGGATGAGGAATCTACCTTCTCTGATGTCAATCTTCCCCTTCCAGTGGTTCCATTACATTCCACGGAATCTTGGAAAAACGTTTCTGTTTCTCCTAATCTTTCTGGTGACGAACATCGACAAGTCTCGTCGATGTTACAAACATTTCAGGATGTTCTCACTGACATTCCTGGACACACAGATGTCATAGAACATGACATAATTCTTACCGACAATAATCCAATTAGGGTTAGGCCTTATCCTATCCTATACACTTTCAGTCGCAAGTGGAAAAGGAATTGGATGAAATGATTCAATTAAATATAATTGAACCATCGACTTCACCATATTCTTCTTCCATGGTTATTGTCCGGAAGAAGGATAAGAACATACGAATTTGCGTTGATTATCGCAAATTGAATCAGGTCACAAAGTTCGATGCTGAACCGATGCCTTTGTTAGAAGATCTACTGATTAGACTTTCTAATTCTAGATTCTTCACTAAACTTGACTTGTCTAAAGGTTATTGGCAAGTGCCTTTAGCAGAGCATGCCAAACCTCTTACTGCTTTTTCTACACCTAGGGGTCTATTTCAATGGAATGTTATGCCTTTTGGTCTCATGAACGCCCCTGCCACTTTCGTTCGCATGATGCGTCGAATTCTGTCACATCGTTCGGATGTCATCGCATACTTAGATGACATCTGTCTCTTCAGTGATACCTGGGAAGATCACTATTTAGGGTTATATGACTTACTGTCCACTCTACGTGAGAATAATTTGACAGCAAAACCTTCTAAAGCTTTTGTTGGTTTTGGTGAAATCTCTTTCCTGGGTCATCGTGTTGGTCATGGTCTCTTGAAGACAGAAGACCACAATACTTCCAAAATACTGAACATCTCTGTTCCTAAAACGAAGAAACAAGTTAGGAGTCTCTTAGGTTTAATTCAATTTTATGGGAGATTTATTCCAAATTTATCTTCGATCATGGCACCTCTCTCAACATTGTTGAAGAAAGGTTCGCCTAATCTGGTCCGTTGGTCTGAAGAATGCCAATCTTCACTAGACCAAATCAAGAATATATTTTCTTCTCCTCCCATCTTAAGATTACCTACTCTTGATAGGACTTTTGTTCTTCGGAGTGATGCTTCATCCACTGGGATTGGAGCAGCACTGATGCAAGAATATGCAAATACTCTGCATCCTGTTATGTACATTTCTAGAAAACTAAATGCGGCAGAGAGGAACTACTCGGTTTTAGACCGTGAGTTGTTAGCGATGGTTTGGTCAATTCTCAAACTACAAAGATTCCTCCTGGGCGCACATTTCATTCTAGAGACTGATCAGAAAGCTCTTACAGCTATTCAGACTAAGAATTTGAAGAGTTCGAGATCCACTCGATATGCTATAGCTCTTCAACCTTTTCACTTCACGGTACGAGCTATCCGTGGTGCGGATAATGTGATGGCTGACATTTTGTCTAGATGCCCACATGACTCCAACTAATACTTCTGTCCTATATTTCCATATATTACAGAGTCATAACACACCTATATTACTACAATAGATTAGCACATCTGTACTCACTTTATATGTACACACTATCGTGCTTTGTTATCATCTTCTTCTGTTCGTTTTTTTTTAAGATGATAGAGGAAGACTGAGTGGTTAATATAAGGGCCGTTAGTTTACTAAACAGCCACAATTATTAATAATGTATTGTACCTTATGAAGCATATTAGTTATTAATTAGCATTATATTGCTTGTACTTTCTCAGAATGTCATTGATGAGCTGAGGACTTACCTTACTATTATCAAGCATGACGAGTTCTAGATTGTGTACTTACCCTCGGAATGCCAGAGGATATGTCCTGGATCGTCATATACTTTAACTTTACTATGTACTTATGTCATTACATGTCAAATAATGTACTAATTAAATTTTTCTATCAGATTTGTACATCCATATTTTTTAAAGACAATATTAGAGTATGCTATTTAATGATGATTATGGTAACTTGCATACGTATATTGTGTTTACATGCTAACGTGATGTGTGTTGGTGACACCTCCCCGATATGAATATTTTTTGAGACATATTTATTTTTCTGTTGAGGTATATCCTCACCAGACACTCTATATTTAGCCTCATGTTAGGCAATTTAATTAATTATCCGCGCATAATTCGTGCGTTTTGAGCCGCTTATCGCATGCTCTTGGATATTTAAAAAAAAAAAAATATGTTCCACATTTTTTTTTTATCGGGAGGAGGTGGTGATATGTTGCGTGAGAAATTCTCGCAACATCGTTTTATTACAATATATATTTTGTAACGCAAGGGCAACAACTGCTTGAAATTTATAGTCACTTTTCTCGGTAAGCAGTTGTCTCCTCGCGTTGGTATTGAATGCAGTTAAGTTTGCTATGCGTTCTTGAATCATGTCCATGTATGGACTGGCTAGGCCGTTTTCTCAGAAAACGGTTGGCAACCTGTTGGGTTATCCTTTTAAGGTAATCATTCTTACGCTGGTTCGTAGTAAAGGTCCTTGCGTCTTAAGTTCTGAGCTGTGGTCAATTTGCGCTGGACTGCGCATGACTGGTCTTGCTTCTTTGTCGATCGATTTCCGCCCACCAGTCAGTGAGCGATTTGAATAGCTAGGAAGATGCCTCGCTGAGAGAGGATCTCCGCTATTTTTTGTTCTGTCAGGAATGTGAAGTCCTCTTAATGGATATTTCGTTTATTCGAGATAATACCTCTAGTGTATTTCCACATGCCGGGAGGCGTAATATTTCTGTGTATTTCCTGAAGGCAAGGTAAATTAACTTTTCATTAACTCTATCGATTTTTTGGTCGTGAGCGACGTTTGATTCATAGCCTGTCTTCGAAAGTCGTCGTCACGAGATGTTTTCCCAGCTCACATGTTGCTGTATTGTACCGCATCGGTTGATGCATGTCCCAAGGACCATTACTTGCTACTTTGTTACATGAACTAGGTTTGGAAACCTTTGTTATCTAGAGGATATTTTTGAGGACATTATTTATACTTCAGCAGACGTGCCTGTCTTGCTGAAGTCAGATTAAGGAGAGTGAACTGATCTCATACATCTGGTTATCTCCTGGCTGTTATAGAAAAGGATGGAGTTTTTCACCTGACTACATTTACAGCACTATGAAATATAACATGCATCTGACTCATCATTGTAATGCTGTCTACCGTCCATTGCTGTATTGAATATGTTGCTGTGATAATGACTGTTTGATGTGCCTACATATTCGCGTAACCATTTTGTCACTGTGGCGTCCACAATAAATAATGAAGAAAAACGTCATCGGCTGTTACAAGAATCATTGACTTTATACGTCGTGAGTTTACTGACGTCCTAATGTGGATTGCCCTGTTTTTGTATGATTATTGTTTGACTGAACACATCTGCACACTTCACAAAAAAAAAACCAGACCACGGGCACCATCACTCAACCCATGGTGCACGCGTCAGTGCTGCTCTAATCACCCCTTCTACATAGCAAGTTTTGACATTTATTCTTGCAATGGGAAGTGTCATGGTTGCTACATCCTTGGTTGCCCCTTGTATTTCCACCGTTTCGGTGGTATATTGATCTGGGTGCACCAGGTTAGAACACACAACTGAGTCAAAATCCAATCCAGTATCATAAAGGCACTTGACAGTGGCCCCATTACATACTACTTCTTCCCATATAGCGGGATGATGAGGTTCTTGCAGCCCTGTAGACAGTTCCTTCTTTCCCTTGTTTCCTGTTTTAAGGCATGCAGCGAAATATGGAGGGTTCTTTTTCCTACAGTCTTTAGTGTGATGATTATTCATCTTACAAATTTTACACCATTTCCCCTCTGGTCTGTAGGGTTTCTTTTCTTGTCCCTGAGGGTTTCTGTCTCTTTGTTCACATTAAGGCCTGTCATGATTTTGTTTGAATCTAGGTGGTTGATCCCTATGGTCGAGCTTATTCTGGTTTTGTGGGGTTTTATTACTATCTCCTTGTTTCTTTTTAACTCCAGCTACTTCTGACTGAGCCGCCTGATATCTCTCAGCAACATTGATAATCTACCCCAACCTCTCTGCACCTTGTTCCATGAGAAATTTTCTCATGTCTGGAGGCATGGACTCTCTTAACTGCTCCATCATGACCATTTCTTTTAGGTCCTGGGTTTTCCCCAGAGCAGTCCATTTCTCCAAGTAGGTTTCCAATCTCGCAGAGAATTGGTGGTAAGTCTCTCCAGATAGCAGCTTGGTAGTTCTAAATCTCTTTCTATAAAATTCTGAATTTTTTTCATATCTCACTAACAAGGCTTGTTTTAAGAGTTCATAATCTTCTTGGTCTTCCCTACCTAATTTGGAGAAGACTTCATAAGAAGTTCCTCTCAGCCCTGTGATAATTTTAGGCTCCACTTCTCCTTTTCTAGGCCATAGTTAGTAGCTAATCTCTCATATCTATTTTAAAAAAAATTCAATATCATCGTCCTTCTCTACTAATGGGTCTAAGTGAAAATTCATGGCTGAATTTGAGGCACCCTGACGTACACTAGTGTTAGAGGTATTTGGGCTGCTTTCATTTACTGTAACATGTCCTTGAAGTTCCAGCTCTTTTAGCCTCAACTCATGTTCTCTTTGCAAACCTTTTCCCCCTGCCTCCATTTGCAATCGTTTTTCCTCTGCCTCCATTTGCAATCGTTTTTCCTCTCTTTCCGCAGCCTGCCTTTTCTCTTCAGCTTCTACTTTCTTAGTCTCTCTATCAGCCTCCAACTGTAACCTTTTAACTTCAGCTTCCCTATCAGCCTCTAATTTTCTAGCCTCCCTATCAGCTTCTAACTGTAACCTTTTAACTTCAGCTTCCCTATCAGCCTCTAATTTCCTAGCCCCTCCCTATCAGCTTTTAATTTCCTAGCCTCCCTATCAGATTCTATCTGTAATCTTCTCTCTGTTTCTAACCTCTTTTCTTCTCTGTCTTTAAATTTATCACATTCAGTAGTAACATACTGAATAAGAGCGTCCCCACTCATGCCAAGTTTTTTTGCCGCCTGCACTGTAGCAGACCTAAATTTGGCCAAGTCTGCCATTCTCTTACAATCGTATACAAATTATTAACAACTAGGGTATCAATAACCATAAATGCAAACCAAATTAATTATATCCACTGACAGCTCATCCAGTCACCACATATTGATTAATTTTATTTATAGACTTTCTTTGTCTATTATTACTTTTATTATTATTTTCTACAGTAAAGGCCCCAGGGTATAATGGAAAAATCCCGGACAGGACCCCGATATGTAGCGAGAGGTTTGGATGTTATGAAATAAAGGTATCCTGGACAAATAGGTGTATCAGATGATACCAGGATAGTGCCAGATAAGAGACTGGTCTTATAAGCAATACCCCCTTCTTTGAAAAGAGCAAGGGTGTATAGAAATCAAAGTGGGGACAAGCTATGTAAGTTCCCAGAGAGGAGGATGATGATGTAGTACTCTGAGTCCCTAACTGCTACCTCTCATGATCCCACAAAGATTAATGATTAACTGTTTTGTTTTATTTGGCTAATTATCTAGGGGTAATTTAAATTATACTAAGTAGTAAATTCCAATACAGAACTTAAACTTTAATAAAATTATCAAGCAAGTCTGAATGAAATTTATTTACAATTTATTTGTCCTGAACCTCAATCTCTTTTCAGGTCAGGAATACTCAAAAAACTGTAATATTATTTACAAATGTGATTACTTCATGATACTGAGACAGAACCTGGAATAAAGGATAACCACATTCCATGTAGGTATCTGCTTCAACCCACACACACATATACAACACGACATCTTACCCTTTTCTCAGTTATTGTGCTAACAGGTTGCACTGGACATATAAGTTCGTTTCCTACAGCCAGTTCCATGTAATTATTCTTTTTCTGTACTTAGTCTATGATAGAGTCCTTAGCCCATGATTGGCTTCCATACCATGATTTGGTTAAGTACACAATGGTAAGTGACTACTTAATTATTTCATCTCATCTCATCTCATAATCGGAACCTCTTCTACCCCGTGAAACGAGGTGTAGAGGGTACCCAAGTGCACAAGGCCCATGGGCGGACATGTAATCAAAGTGACTTGGCAAACAGGTGATTAGCCCATTGTGCTACTTAATTACTTAATGTCAACAATTCCTGTACACCCATCTCATGTGCGTGAACACTGTGTAACTCCAGAAGAAAATACTCATTCAAATCCCCTATTAAAACTTACTGTCGTAATTGTGCCCTATTTTGCAAATATTATACACATTTTTCATTTCGGGCCTGTCGTCTTTCAAACTACACACGTTTACAATTGGGTCAGTATGGCAGCGACACATTAGTCCTGTAGTTTTACTTTTCTACACAGCACTGCACACATAATTGGGTATACACCGGTTAATAATTAACTTACTTACTTACTTAGTCGTTCCCCTTCTACCGTGAGGTGTAGAGGTTTGGAAGAGAGAGCACCAGACTATCCTATTGGCTGTCTTCCTCTTGGCCTGGTTCCATTCTAGTCCTCGGTCCTTCAAAGATTGTCTAATGTTGTCCTCCCAGCGGACTCAGAGTCGACCTGGGGGTCTGGATCCCTGGCTTAGTAATTAACAAAATATACAAATATATATATCTTTCTTACCCTCAGGCAATAATACTCAAGCTGAGACTGGCCTCACTGGGAATCTAGTTCTGCTAACAGGTCAGAACGGCAAAAGACTTGGTATACACAGTCCGCTAGATTTTTCTACAGCTTGGTTTGAATTTTTAAAAAATAGTGGCAGCTTTCTAAGTCCCCGTTTCTATATATAGAGCTACATCCGACCAATCGGAGCAAGGTCAAAAAAATATTTTAAGAATCTTACTCTAAGGGATTTCCAGCCTGCCCGTACAATGTGACTAATTTTTAATATTACATATTACAGTTATTATTGGACCGATTTTAATTATTAAAAGTGATAATTAAACGGCCAGTTGCTCTCTATCCTTCTATATTGATATTCGTTAGCTATTTCCTTGCATTTCAATCTAGGTAATTTGTAAGTAATTAATTCGGGTACCACCCTGATATGAAAATATCACTAAAATCAATTTTTCTCTTTAATTAACTTACTTTTATGAGATCGGCTTGGTACCTATTTATTAAGTTATATATCAGGTGTATTAATAGCTTTGTATTTATTTTTATTTATCGCTATTCTTTAAGAAATAAAATAACTCCTTCCCATTAAAAACACAGAATAGACCCTTTCTGCTTAATATAAAAAAAAGGTTTCTTTATAGACACTAGAAAAGGAGCGTTCTGATTGGCCTGTACATTTGGACCTTTTATCCTAGATTGAGCGCGGAAAATATGACCGTGTTTTTTATACAGATTCAAATTACGACAATTAGAAATGTAAAAATACAACATTTCTGATTGAAGCCTTGTCACATAGTAGCAATCTGAATCCGGGCCAAATGTTGCCTTGTAATTTAGCGCCTTGTGGGATTACCGGACTTTTAAATTCAACTCGTCAAGAAGACAGCCAGAGAAGGGAATATGACCAGGATTCCATTTTTAATCTGGGCAATGTGTTTGAGCATCTTGTGGATTTCCACAACTCTATATTTATTAATGCGGAAATCCTGGAATCCTAGGAACCTGAACACTAAGTCATAGTGGGAGTCTATTGTAAAGTAACACCCCAGACCACGTTTAAGAGGCATCTTAATCCAGTTGCCTTCACTATATCTCTGAGCAACATGTTCAATATAAATGCAGTGGATGTTTTCCGGTCACTGGGATTAACATTAATGCTCAGAGAGGGTAAAGTTCTCAGGCAGATGGTATGGTGGAATGTAAATGGTGTGGGGGGGGGGGGGGGGGAAACCTGATTTTCGTATCAGGGAACCAAATACTCAGGAGAGTACTTGTTTCTCTCTTATTTTATGATACAGACGCTGGACGATCTTCTCAATTACCCCACGATACTACGAGGGACGTGTTGCAGACACCAGACGTGACCAGTGACGAGAGTGAACCAGTCCGTAACCTGAAAAAAACAAACATCGGCTGGAGCAGAAACCAACCGACATCTTAATGGCAGCTAAGTACCCATTCAAAGCTGCCAAGTGAACTCTCTAACAAA
>JAMPIV010007876.1:0-70000 GCA_024509875.1 Oreohelix idahoensis | reverse complement strand
CAGCAGTATTCCTCTCCCTAATGGTTACAACGCCTCTGCAATTCCAGCATCAATTCCTTCTATTCAATAAGATAGGTGTCATAGTACTATTTGGCAATCCCATGCAGTTATACTCCTCTCCGACAAGTTTTTCTCATGATAGAGCAATATCTAGGCTTTGCCTCATGTTTGTTACTGAACCACACACATACAGACATAAATTTATCAATTCACATTCAATTTTCATCAAACAGATTTTAAATATGTCTAGCTTACCACAATTCAAGGAAATATTAAACAAATACGTTGACTGGCGATGAGTTATGGCACAATTCCGATCTGCCTCTGTCCCAGGCTTTTATTAGAAAAATATGAGCTGGATCTCAACGCACTTGCTTTTACACAGTTTAATTTCAAAAAGTGGCACTGAACTGACGCTCCTAATTGACTATATCAAAGGGTCTAGCCAATGAGACCATGTTTACAAAAGCTTTTGAAAAAAAGTACCCTTCCTATCGTTGCCATTAACAACCAAAAATAGTATTTGCCATCGACTAATCATGTTTCGCCTTACATATTATTCTAGCCAATCAAATCGGATTTAACGTGGTGGCCTAATTTCCTCTAAAGCAGTGTCCAAACACGCCATTATGAGAAAATATAATCCTGTGTTGTCAGACATCACTATAATATTTTGGCTATAATTTGTTAATTATTGGACTATTTGCTTAACACCTAACATATTCTTTGTCAGCAAGTCCTAAGGCACCCAAATATATAAGTTTAATGGAGCCAAGTGGCTTCGTTACAAATATGTATTAATCTAGGATAGTCGTGTAATTGTTTTTTTTATTTACTGTCTTAGAACCACCACCTGTTCTGCCTTTTCGACTGTTCTGTCAGTATAAAGTCAGGATTTCAAACGTAAAACAGTATTGTGTCATGTTTCATAATAAGCATTAAACATGTTTTCAAAACCTAACCGTGTATTGGTAGTGTTTTTTGTCACTGTTTATGTGAAAAAAATTAGTGCTTCATGCCTTTCGCGTTTACTTTTTCATCGCGAGACGAACGTGGTAGTATTGAATGCGTTCCTCTCTCTCTCTCTCTCTCTCTCTCTCTCTCTCTCTCTCTCTCTCTCTCTCTCTCTCTTCTAAGCTCGTCTGTCTTTTCTTTTACTTAGTGCATAAAATGACATTAATGGAATATTAAATCTAGGTCATTACGCAGTGTGTTTATCTCAAGGTTTTCTAAGAAACACAGTACCAGTTTTATTTTTTTGAAACGCGTGTAGTTGATGCAGTAGGCTTTACTAGCAAACGTGAAAGCGTTACAATTATGCAGACGAAGTAGAAAAAGGGGATTTCTTGTTAGCTAGTATGACGTTCTATAACACAGGCATACGCTATTGTGACCGCACTGTTCTTCTTTTACCATTCTTCTTTCCTTGTATTGAATTAATTCGTTAGGCTTTACATTTCCTTTTTAATTTATATATGTGGATTTAGAATGTTTCACGACACATAGAAAATTCGCTGGCTGAGTCTGGTGACTACAGTGAGATGTCAATCCAGAGAGCCACATAACGATATAAAACGTCGTAGAGAAATGTTATACTGGAATGGCAGTTTAGCAGTTTGACTGCTTCTAAAATAAAGATGGGACTTATAAATGTTGTTTGTTCAAATTTGTGGCTTAAACTTATTTACAGGATGGAGTAGTCGATCCCACGCCCAACCCTCCTTAGTCGTAGTTTGACTACATGGTGGGAGGTATTCAGGTCGCTATTTTTTTTTTCCACTTTCGGATCCTGGTGAACACTTTTGAGATGCTGTTGATGGATAGGACACACACTGAGGAAACCTGTTGATAACTTTACCCGTTTGGTGAATATTGCATACGGTTTGAAGTTTCTACTATTAATTTCGTCTCAATTTATGTTTCAAATTACATTTGGCATTTTACTTAATTCATTTATATAAAACAAAGTAAGTATGTTTGTACAAACACTTTTAATGAGGCTTACTTTAATCTGAAGCCCAGATCTTGTGTTCAGTAAATTTAGAAAGACTTAAAAAAAATTACACCTTAGGCTATTGGTAAATTTAAAAGGACAATTGCTCATATTAACACGATTGCTCCGTACCTTTTTTTTTGGACACAAATAATAATCGTAGGACTTTATATATCTATGTATGATTATTCCCCACGAGCCAATGATTATAAACAAAAATTATAGCAAATACTATACAAATATTTACTTAGTCGTGCCTCTTCTACCTTGTGGTGCAGAGATTTGCCAGAGAGAACGCCAGACTATTCTATAGGCTATCTTTCTCCTGGCCTGATTCCAACCTAGTCCTCACTTCTTCAGGGATTGTCTTCTTCTTCTTGTTCTTCTTCGTACACTCTCAGACGTCCACTTGAATGTTCTCAAAGAAAGCAGTAGCCAGTTTGAGGCTAGTTGAATCCCCGTAAAGCGTTTCCACGAAAGGAGCTGGCGTCGGCCATATGCACTTTCTCTGTACCGCATATAAGGGGCAACTTTGAAGCAGATGTTCAGCAGTCATTTTATCAGTGCCACAGTTACACTGATCGGTAGTTCCTATCTTCAGCTTGTTGAATAGATGGTATCTCAATCTGTTGTGGCCAGTGCAGAGTCTGAAGATTACCACTTGTTCTCTTCTGTGGAGCTGGTAGTATGCATCATTCTGTGTGTGACCTGGATGTTCTACATTCCATTTGTTTCTGTATCCGATTCTGATAAAACTCTTTGCCTCCTCGAAAGTTATGCTTGCATCAGGCTGAGGTAGATGTGAACCTTCTTTTGCCATTCTGTCAGCCTCTTCATAGCCGGTGATATTACAATGAGGTGGGATCCATTGGATCACAACACTTTTGAATCGTTGACAAAGTTTGTGGAGCACTTTTCAAATATTTAATATGTTATTACATGAAAGACAATGTGTTCTGTGTACGACAAGAGAATTGTTGCGATAATAAGATGACAGATGCATTACAGACGAAGTCAACGATGTGAAAGCCCACATTGTTTTAAAAAAAATACTGAGACGATGTTTGTATTGTGGAACAGCTGGATCTAATTCGACAGACCAACATCAATGATAAATCGTTGCAGTTGCGCCATGTAGCGTTTTTCTTTCTCAGAGTAACAGATGTTAGAGTTCGCTACTAGGTACATGTATCGAACCTCCATCAAAACCAGAATGAATAAAAAGTTTTGCAAAAAGTAGAACCAGTAAACTACTCGTTAAAATTAAAAACGAGTCTGGTAAACAAATGAAAAGAAAAAGAAACAGGTTTCACGTGCCCCCTGACTGTGAACCATAGAATTAATAAGAATGGTGAGAGAAAGACAGAATTAGAGAACGACTGACGGTCATTGAGTTCGTGAAGGGTAGAGAAATTACACACTAGTATGCGATCGAAGTTTCGCTCTTTCGAAACTAGCCATTTCTAACCTTGATGGTATCGCTTATTCGATCTGGTCATCTGCGGAAATCTCACATTTCTTTCCCCTTATCTAACTCTCTCCCTCTCCCGCCACCAACTCTATCGACTTGAAACAAGCGTGTAATGTGAAAAATTAACCAATCAGAGTGAGACACCAGTGGATAGTCGGTTCACCTTGATTCCTAAAATGGAGCGCACGAACTTCTGAGATTTATTTTGTTGTGAGTATTAAAATAATCCTCGGAGAAATTCAACACATCTGAGTTGTGAAACTGTAAGAACATATGGTATCGTGAAATCCAAGGTGTTACAATTGTGTGTTGGTTCTTAATAACTGAACAGAAACAAGTAGGATTGTTTCTTTGACGTAAGTAAAATTTCCGTACACCTGCATATTTTTGTGTGACCCGACTGTTTATAATAACGCATATAAGATGCTCTTTTTTGCAGTTGCTTGTTCAAATGAACATTAATGACATATACAATAGAATAAAGTAAATTTTCTAACTGGCATACATAATTTTCTGTAATGAAGAAACAACAACTTGAGAAGATAGAAAATGGCCGCTGATAGAGGGAATGTTCTTCCTGTTCACGACTGGTAAATATTTGACATAATTTATGATCCAGCACAGCTTCTCAATTGACACGTCGCTCACACATATACTGACATATGTCAATTACAGCTGATATGTTGTGAGGATTATATTAAGAGATGCTACATTAAGATCTTTTCAATGATGGACTAGTTAGTAGCGTAACGTCTCTCAATATTAAATATCTATAATTATTTCCGCGTGTAGGTAGTTTGGCATTGATGAACAAATATGTGTGTATCGATTTCCGTGTGAAACCTTAAAGCGTGTGTAATTACATTGTATTCTAAAAGATATTGTCAGTAGCTTGCTTGCTTCCGTCAATTAGAGAAAAGTTGCTTCTGCCATTCTCCACCTTCTTTTGTTGTTGCACTTTTGCAATTTCTGTGCGCTTACATGTTTGTGACTGTGTTTCGGCATTTATTTTGTGTTCTGTTTTTTTTATTTTTTTGCAGTCATGTAGATTTTCATTTTGATGCAGTTCTATAGTTTTCTGCCTCTGCAGTGAACAACATACGAAGGCCCTTGATTTGCTTTACGATGAACACACGAATTGCTACAACACGATATCGTAGTCGGAGTTAGAATGTGGTTTAGTCATTTGCTAGACTATAGTTATTATAACGAAATTTATAATAACTTACAAGTAAGTCACCCGCCAAAGCATGGCGATAAATAATTACGATGTGCTTTTGATGCTGCATGTTCTCATTAAGGCACAAATTCTCATGTTGTCATTTATCTGGATGTATTGGTTATGACGCTATGGAGCAAGACGTCATAAAAATGGCATGGGAAGAAGTGAAAAACAAAAAGCCAATGGACCGAAATTTGAGTAATTAATTAACATCTGCTTTATCACAATATGTTTTGTAAATACGGGGATATTTTTAAAGAATTGTGCCATGGTACGTACTTGAAGAAACATCAACAAAATTGAAAATAAAAGTTTCTTTTTGACTCCGAATCATTATTTAAGGGAGTATCGACTTGAGTGAATAAATTGGCCGAGTTACTGTAAATGTAACGAACACTATTCTTTATTTATACTCACCCGAATTACAGTTGGGGAACATTCCAGAAATCGCGTCCAAAATGAAAAACCCACCATTGTTAAGGATGGGAACAAAGGGCGCGTTGTTTCAATAGATGCGCAATTTTTAAGTTTTTATCCTGAAAAAAAAATGCCATGAAAAATATTGCAACTTTGGTGGGAAAAGATGGGAATTAGTGTGACGGATGGATAAGAGAATTGTTTATATGGGAAATATGATGATAATGCTGTTAAAGCTGTAAAAAAATATTACTACTGATGACGATTCAAATAATGCCATGATTGGGTTAAGGACATCGATGGTTCAGATAAAGATAGCCGGTAGTAATAATGCAGCTGACAGCGATAATATAGATAATGGAGATGTTATTGGTGGTAGAAATGCCGGAGCTGTTATGAGTGACGTGAAAATATAGATTACGATAATAATATCAATCAATACCCTTCCGCTCCCTGAGGAGAATAGACGGTAATAATGGTGCAGCCGGTGCATATGACGTAGTTGGTGGTAACGATGCAGGTTATGGTAAGGTAAAAAGGTAAAGGATCCCGTTACACGCCTATTGAGGCATATTGGGAATATGGTGTTAGTCCCATATTTTCTTGACCATCGGCACACTAGGGGTGATGTGGTCAGCATCACGCCGGCCGCCTTAACCTTCCCAGAGTTGCTCTGGTACCCAGTTGGGGCTGGGTCGACCCAGGAGCCGTTTGCGGCCTAAAAATATCCCACCTCATCTGGGGATCGAACCATAGACCACTGAGCTAGGAAGCCAGTGCACTAACCACTATGCTACCGCGGCTCCAAGTTATGGTGATTGACACAAAATGCCCATTCTCTGGTGACACAGTGTGTCATGTTTACTTTTTCCCTTCCTATTCAACAGTAGTCTTCAGTCTGTTCTCGTTAATCTTTCACATTTCATGCATTCTTTTCAAATTCCTTCAATGTCTTTTTGTATCTTATTTAATATAAGATGTTTCGCTTCTCGATTTGTTTTTTAATTCTATCTCAATTTTTTTCCCCTGGGAATCCAAGAAGAGGGAATGTCACGTAATGCTAATAGGTGACTTCGTCAGTGTGTGTCCAACCAAACTCTAGCGTCTTTACCAAGCCACTTACCCCATTAGCATTCGTCTGCTTTCTTCTACGAGCTCGACATTGGCGATTCTATTATACCACTTTAATCCTTCTATTCTGTTATACCACTTTAATCCTTCTATTCTGTTATACCACTTTAATCCTTCTATTCTGTTATACCACTTTAATCCTTCTATTCTGCGAAAGCACCTATTTTAAAACTCTGTAAATTATGGTTGTCATTCATGTATTCTTCCGTGATTCAAAGCCATGCAACACAGGATTGCTGGACATTTGAGTTGAAAATTCCTTTTTCGGGGAGGTTAACTTGATTGTTCTTGATTCTTATACGCTATATTTCCGAATTCACTGAGGTCTTTCCTACCTCCTGTATTCGTATTTTAATGTCGAATGCCGTTTCCCTAATTTTATCAATGTTGTTACCAAGATAATTATAATCTACACATCTTCTAAGAGTATTTTTCCAGTTACATAATAATTTTAATTTGCCGCAAACATTGTTGTGATCTTTGTCACAGTAATAATGTTTTTGTTATTTTTGATCAGAATCGACGTCACTCCACTCCGGGCAAGCTCATAGGTGATCAGTCTCCCTCGGCAAATGTCGAAGGGTATGAATGCTAATTGTTCCTGCTGCGCGTTGGTTGCATACACGCCGGACGTATCCTCTCATTCGTTCATCCCTGCTAGCCTTACTTTTGATGCCAAATTCCAACAATCTTTGCCTTGATGGTTCATTGATTGCAGTGTCGTTCTCTAATAGGTGATCATTAATTGCCCTCAGTATCTCTCCCTTATCCATATTCAGTTCACCTTCTGTTGGTGCTCTTGAAGCTAGTCTATCAGTTCTTTCATTACCTCGTACCCCTGCATGACCAGGACAGTAGGTCCATATCAGTTTCTGAAGATTCGAGCCTTCTATGGAGGTTTTCAATTCATGTCGGAGTCATCCACTTTGGACCATCCGAAGCATGGATTGTGAGTCTGACACAATAACCGCCCTTATTAATGAAGTCTCAGACAGCCACTTTAAGGCGGTAGTAACTGTTGTGTACCTCCATTCTCATGCTAGAGGTTGTTGTCATGTGTAATTCTCCCTCTGAAACACGCAGAACCACAAAAGGACAAATCAATTTTCTTTATTCTGGTATGTACATCGAGGTAACGATGTAGGTTGTGGGTACAATGATATTTGTGGCGGTGGTAGGGATTACTAATTTATGCAGAAGCCGGCAACGATGTACATAATATTGATGGTCGTACGTGTGGTTCTGATGATGTAGAGCTCCAGGTAATCACAAAAAGTACATACAGGAAATAGCGATAGTAACCTTAGTGAAAAGTTTAGGTTGATGCCATTAGATATCGAAAATTGTTAAACCTTTTGCGAACGTTCTGAAATATTGTAATTAATCAAATAAACCATGTTCTTCACATTGACACATAAAATGTTTTTAGGTCAGACACTCAAGCCTCTTGTCCTTAGGTCAGACACTTAAAACTCACTCTTTCCTTAGGTCAGACGCTCAAAAGCTATTTTTAGCCTCCTCAAAACTATGTTATTTAGCCCACAGTCTCAAACGGCGTTATTAAGTCAAGGAAGTGGTTAGAGTGCTTTCCTTTCGGGGCACATTCAGGGATCGAAACTTGGCAGCGTCATGCTCCATTCTCACCACCATCATCATCAGGTGCCATCTTCACATCGAAGGTTGGCTGCAATGGATCTCCAACGTCTTCTGTCTCTTGTCTTGATAATGCACTCTGATAGACTCTTTTAGTTTCTTGTCTTGATGTTATCTTCCCACTTATGGCGCTGTCTTCCTCTTGCACGTTTGCCTTCAACTCTGCTTCTACTATGGTCTTCCATTCTACTCAGCTGTAAATGAGTACTTGATTCTACTACTGCGTTAGGAAAGGCAGAGACAGCGAGGAAGGGAGCTGATCACCCCACCTAATAAAGCCAGACCAAGTATAGTGTAGTCTCTAACAAATCACGCCTACGGCAGTATATTTTATGAGACTGCCTTTACCTTTCACCCAAAAACTGTTCTTTAGCTCCAACAAAAACTAAGTTAACCAAGACACCTAAGCGATACTCTTTGGATCAAACATTCTATAAGCAGTTGAACAGAGAAATAAAAGTTACCTACACAACTTTCCTAAATTTAGCAGCACCCCTGTATTTCGTGCTAAAGCTGGCTGACGCTTCTCAATCGCGATAACAATCATTGCTTACTCATCGAGGTATCCGTTTTATGCTTACCTACAGCCTGCTACCCAAATTCTGTATACCCGTTTCCTCGGCATGGAAGCCACATTAAAATGCTTGCTTGTCTACGTTTGACTGTAGCGAAAGGCGTGAGTAAGCTTATGTGCTGAACTTAAGAGAAGTAAGGCATATATGGAGAAGTGAGGGCGAGGTATATAAATAGATTATCTATTTAACCACGGATGGATGGATGGATAGATGAGTGGATGGATTGATGGGTGGGTGGATGGATGAATGGGTGGGTGCATGAGTAGTATGTCATGGAGGAACCGAGGCGGATTCAGGCGGCGGCGCATAACTTTTATATAGCAAAATACTCCGATCGATTTCAGGCGGCGGCGTTTCAGGCGGCGGCGCATGACTTTTTATATAGCGATATATGGGCAAAGCGAGGTAACCGTTGATTAAACATAGATGTCGTTGATGAGCAGGAGTTATATCCCTTATATTAAGGGGCGGACTTTTTATATAAGGAAAATGTGGGGTGTGGTTTTTTTATATAGTAATTTATTAGTTCGATAATGGTGTGTTGTTATGTGTTACACCATGTGTTGCTATGTTGTTGTTTATTTTACATATATTTAGGTATACATATAGACGATATTACAACATTTAGACATATATTTAGATATATAATACAGACAGGTAGACATATATTTACAACAGTTAGCCTATATAAAAGAAAAAACACTAGATACATTTTATATATGTATTGACAAAGAGGTGTTAGCTGGTCTATGGGTGCCGTAGGGTGACGTCTAACCTCACTATTACGATCGCGCCGGCCATACGGCTACAATGTATAAGCGGTGGGGTGTGGGTGGTATTGCTTTTGGTTTGCTTGGTGTTGTGTGTTGGTGTGTTTGTTTATACATATATACATACAATATATAAAAAAATATAAAAAATCGATAATGACGGAAAATATAAAAAATCGATAAGGTTGGGTTAGTAGGTTACTAAGGGGTTTTTTGAAGCGAGTGGAGTCTTTTTGCACTGGCGGGGGTGACGACGCATGTTTGAGTGTTGGGGTGTAGCGCTGGAGTAAGACAATGTCGGTGTGGTGTGGGTGGTATTGCTTTTGTTTTGTATGTTGTGTTGTGTGTTATTTAGACATATATACATACAATATATATATATAAAAATATAAAAATCGATAATGACGGAAAATGAAAAAAAATCGATGATGTTGGCTTAGTAGGTTACTAAGTGGGTTTTTGAAGGGAGTGAAGTCTTTTTGTGCTGGCGCGGGTGACGATGCATGTTGGTCTGTAGCTGGCGGGTGTAGGTTAGGGGGCTTTTTGTGTGATGTTGGGTGGTGTGTTATATATATATATATATATATATATATATATATATATATATATATATATATATATATATATATATATATATATATATATATATATATATATATAAAATAGATAATGACGGAAAATATAAAAAATCGATAATGTTGGCTTAGGTTACTAAGAGGGTTTTTGAAGCGAGGAGAGTCTTTTTGTGCTGGCGTGGGTGACGATGCACGGGTGTAATGTAGCCGGCGGGGTTAGGTTAGAGTGGGATTTTTGTGTGATGTTGGGTGTGTTATTTAGACATATATACTTACATATATATATATATATATATATAAAATTTAAAAAAATTGATAATAGCGGATTAGTAGGTTACTAAGAGGGGTTTTTGAAGCGAGTGGAGGTTTTTTGTGCTGGCGTGGGTGACGAAGTATGGGTGTAATGTAGCGGACGGGGTTAGGTTAGGGGGGATTTTTGTGTGTTGTGGTATTGTTTTGTTATACAAAATTCGATAATGGCGGGTGTGTTGTTTATACAAAATACTTAGACAATATACAAGTATATATAAAATATAAAAAATCGATAATGACGGAAAATATAAAAAATCGATACTTAGTAGGTTACTAAGGGGGTTAGTGAAGCGAGTGGAGTCTTTTTGTGCTGGCGAGGGCGTCGACGCATGGGTGTATTGTGAGTAGTTGGCGGGGCTGCCGACTCGTGGAGTGTGTTGGCGTGGGGTTTTTGTGTGATGTTGTATTGTGCCCGTAGTGTGTTTGTCTAAGGCGGCAACAAATAATTTAGTTAATAAATTTTATTCTTTTAAAATAACAATCTTTATATATTGGTAAGATTCGTAAACAATATTTTCAAAAATAACATTATCATACATTTACATTGGGATAGAGTAAAAATGAAACAAAAACTTTTTTTTTAAAAATCGCATGAATGTTTCTTTTTCCGCACCTGACGGAGCAATGAACTGACAACACTGCCGTTAGCGCCCAGAAGAAGTCAGCACCAAAAATATGTTTTTGTCGTGGTGGATTCTGTAGCCACGTCTTATGGACGATGAGGTTACATGCCTCATGCACTTCCTCTCTTTGATCGTCTCTAACAGCAGGGATCAGTAGTCGTCAGAGAACCCCTCCAACTGTACAGTAGTATGAGATGCATTTGAGAAGAGGCAAAACGGAGATAGAAGATTAAGTGTTCAGAAGACAAAGATAAATATAATTTATAAAGAAATTGACTGTCAATAAAAAAAAGTGACAGGAATGGAATAGGGAACAGTTAAAAAAAAAGAAAAGAAATATTAACTTGCTTCTGCTCAAAGGAGGTTCAAAATAGAGATACAAATATTGCTGACTAAAAACAATGAGAATCTGTTCCATTGTTTCGGGAGCCAGTATAGGATAGAAACGGAGAGAGGAACAAAATAAATTCTCTTATTTTGCTATGAACATTTACAGCGGTGTCTAGTTTCAAAACTCCCACTTTTAAGTCTAGTAAATGATAGAAGACTGTTCTCAGTATGAAAGTCTTTGTCTCATGTAATCTAACCTATACTGTATAATAGGGGGAACCGCAGAAATGATGGTAGGCTGGATTGTCATGGGTGCATAAACCGGTGTTGCGTGTGGAAAATCGCGCTAATGATCCCTGTCCACGAAGCACTATTTTTTGTAGTGCCTAGTTGGCAGAGAGGATAGTGTGAATCGCTTCCGTATCTAGGCGGTGTTACCGTTCGGAAGGTCTTGCGTTCGATTCTCCGGCGAGCGTATCACCTCTGTTGTTTTTCTGTTGTCTAGTTTTCCACTTCTTTATTACTCACGAGTGTCTGAAACATACCTTTATATGTGTAATATTTAATTATTTACATTGATGGTATAATGACACCACTAATGTAGGCACACGTAGAAGCAATGACAAGTCTTGAGAACATACCGTATACAGACGGCCGTTGAGCTACCCACCATCTGCCGTGTAATTGTGTCGAGCGAAGAAAAGATGTAATACCAGCAACAAAAAAGTCGGCCTGAAATGGAGGCCTGCGACATTAAAATTTAGCACATTAGACAAAGAAAAAAATGTGGGGGAAAAAAAAGAAAGACAAACGAGGAGAGAGAAACGTGGAACAATCATCACCACCTCATGATAATGCAATAAATAAATGTATATATATTAACAAATAAAACGGTATTGAATCAGTTTTGGGACCGAAGACGCATCAAAAGTGAGGAATGCAGTAAGCGACCCATAGCTAGACTGCTTGCGTCAGGGTAATCGAACCAGAGCTGACCAAGACCCTACTTCACCTCCAAGTGGTGGTCCTGGAAACAGGCTGCATCACTGCAGTCTGGCTGAGAGAGTAGGGATAGAAGAGGGAAGGCTAACCCGGTCCCAAAAATGCCATGCCGAAAATGGATGTGTCGGGCCGAAAGGCGCAGATATCGCAGCTTTACTTGTAAACGGCGACACAACGTAACAAACGTCCTTTTTAGGACGAACGCAGAAGAAGAAAATAAATCAATTTTACAAATTAACAGGGAAACGATAATGCAAACCAATAAAGGCAAATTTAGTCAAAATAAAGAAAATTTTTTGACGAATATGAATCGGCTAGTATTTAAAACAATATATACCGAAGCACTTACTAACTCGCTTAATGCTTGGGGGTAAAGACAAAATAACCATTCCTCAAAATTATAAGACGTCTTTACTAACACACACATAAAACATAAAGTCTTACAAAGGCCTGGTGATATGACACGCTTTTGAAACTTCAATAATAAGCGTCAGATCGAACTATCATTCAAGCGGATTTCACACGCCTATAACACAAGCTGTGCTCAACATTTATATAAGAGTTACGTTACAAATCAATCTTCCCTAACGCATAGTAACATTATCATTAATCTGCCATCCACCGAAGTCGCAACAGACGAGATCGTTCCCCATTTTCAGATTACTACCTCCATAGCTATCTTTTATCCATAAAGACCAACATTTCTTTAATGTACCTTCAAACACTAGATGACCAAGATATCTGCACTATCCAGCCCACAAAACGTTGTGCTGACCACACTTCTGACCTTGCATTTACCACTTTATTAGATCCCTAGATAAATACATCTTGCACTATTCAATCTACGTCAAGCAAAGTTGCCACTTTCGAAATGAATTAGGCTACCCACAGCACTGATCATAATCCACATTGTCCCCAACTGGCAATAAGAAACTAGACAGCTCAAATTGGCGAAAGACCAAAGCCCGATTTGAGAGACCCTACTTACTTACTTAGTCGTTCCCCTTCTACCGTGAAGTGTAGAGGTTTGGAAGGGCGAGAGCCAGACTATCCTATCGGCTGTCTTCCTCCTGGCCTGGTTCCTTTCTAGTCCTCGGTCCTTCAAAGATTGTCTAATGTTGCCCTCCCAGCGGACTCTGGGTCGTCCTGGGGGTCTGGATCCCTGGCTCTTTGTTTCCCATGCTTGTCGTGGTAGCCGATCTTCTCCCATTCTGCAGACATGGCCAAACCATCTTAGTTGGGACTGTTCTACTTGGGTCTGCAGAGGGTGGGATTTTAGGCCTTGACGTATCGTCTGTTTGCGACCATGTCTCTTCTTGTTACTTCAACCACCTTCCTCAGATACCTCATTTCTGAGGTTTGGATCTGGCTTTTGTGGGTTGCAGTCATTGCCCATGACTCGCATCCATATGTCAAGACTGGGACATAGGTGGAGCGGTATACAGCCATCTTCGTTTTCTTACCAACCTTTCTCTTGCTGAGGAATCCTCGATTTATGGCCCTACTGTCACGAGCTAGAAACAGCCTTGAAGGCCCGAACAAAACCAAGATAGAGCACCTTACCCCAAAATTTAACAACTCTCTCAAAACTTCTTGAAACACTCATAAGAAGAAGAAGAACCAGTCATAAGATCATACTTCACTGTACAAGAAAATACAATACTAATACAATCAATAGATCAGTTACATGAACGATCTGAGAACACGATAAACAGCGGTCGCCACTTTCATTCGTAGATGGAACTACATGTACTATGTCAAGGAGATTCACCAACAGTACTAGCTCCCCATTTTTCAAGTCTCCTACAGTCGCCCACATCGGAAAATATAAAATGTTTACTTCCCCAGAGAAATAGTCACAGTGACACCCTTATCATGAGCACGAGTAGTGACACTTACAGGTCCAGTCCTGACCAAGGTAACCCACAGGGTTCGTAATAGTAGAACTCACAGCTTTACAAATGATTTTTGGACTATGACTAGGCCATCTACGGTTTAGACAGAGAATTTCTTTGGAAACTGAAGAGGTATTATGGTGTCCCCCTAAGTTCACTGACCTCATAAGGAAAACGTATAAAGGCATGAAAACTAGTATTCTCCGTGTAGGACAACCTACAGAGCCATGTAAGATAAGAACGGAAGTGATGCAAGGATGCTTCTTGCCAACATTTCTATTCTTACTGAATCCAAAAAATGACGTAAAACAACAAAAATAGAATTCAGTCAGTGCACTCCAACAAAACAGCTCACAGATCTTGATTTTGTCAATGACCTGGCTCTTCTATCTCCCAACCTTTACGAAATGCAAGTCTAATGAGAAAGCTTGATGAGGGGTTACAGCAATTGGGTATAAAAATACTCAGAAGGCATGGCGATTATGAGGAGAAAAAAATGTGGCAAATGGTAAGCAGAGTGCGCATGGGGAAATATCCACACAAGATGTGGACTCAATACATAATATCTTGGCAGCCACATAAAGAAATCTGTGAGAATGGACAGCGATGAAAAAAAAATTGTAATACAAACGGGAAGCTGAGTTCTCTTTGCATGAGAGATATATACGTAAATAATAAATCACAACCAGCACAGAAACAAGAATAATGAACTCAAAATATAAATGCAGTCCTACTCAGTGTGTGGCTCTGAAACACGCAGAACAACAAAGAAGGCAGATCAAGACGTTCCAGACTTTGATTACAGCAATGTCACTTCTCTCCGCCTAATTAAACCACATACAATTCAACTTTTACCAACGGGCTGATCACCCGTTTGCCAGTCACTTCGATTACGGAAACAACAGCAAATGGATTGATTTGCCGTTGCCCTAAAGACGCCAATAGGCGTGATGGGAAACAATGGCAAAGAAAACCTATCTGCTGTTGCCCTAAGACGCCACTAGGCGTAATGGCCACTGACTGCTTTGACGGTCGGTGGCTAAGGACGGAAGAAGAAGAAGAATTCAACTTTTGACCGTTTGGCAGAAGTCCGTATTATTTTAACAAGCAATAAGAGCAGGTCGGCACACAAACAGGCTCTAAGAAAGAATGCAGTATGAGCAGTGACTGCGTCTATAATTAGTCTGTGTCATTCATCAATTCCAAAATTCCATAGTTACTGGGGCGGTCTTGCTGATGACCACGGGGCACTGTTTTTGAGGTGCCTAGGTTGCAGTGGAGTTAGTCACGATTTATTCCCGCAGTAAAGCGGTGGGGCCTAGGTTACAGTGTTGCTAGTCACGATTTATTCCTGCAGTAAAGTGGTGGGGCCTAGGTTACAGTGTTGCTAGTCATGATTTACTCCCGCAGCGAAGGGGTTGTGCCGCTCGGGTGGTCCTGGGAATGTACAGACATTTACCTTTTCCATCCTTATGGAATTCGAAGCTACTACTGCAGCTAGTTACCTCGCAGGAAGCCTGCGTTAAAGCAGTTATGTGCTCTCGAAGCGGTAGTTTCTGTAGAGCTTTGTCTTACAGGATGAGGTTTTCAGTCCCTTGCATAACCTCTTTTAGTGCCTGTTACGATATGGCTGAATTAATCAACAAACCATTTAATACGCTTTAGACACCCTACAGAACATAGGCATTAAACAACGACTTGCCAAGTATCCTGTCACGTGCCGTTAGCTCAAGGTCTTTCCACAGGTTCCTCATTCTTTTCGTTTCTGTCTCCAGTTCTTGTCTCCACGTGTTCTTCGGTCTTCCTCTTTTCCACTTACCCTGGGCATTCCAGAACAATGACTGCCTTGTAATGCTATCAATAGGTTTCCTCAATGTGTGCAGTCCACCGCCCGTGTCTACTTCTCATCTCTTGTTCCACTGGCACTAGTCTGGTTATTGTCATCAATTCCACATTGGTGACCTTGTCATACCTTTACAATTCTTCTAAGAAAGCACCAACTTATGAAAGTCTGTAACAACTTGGTTGTTGTTATTGTTGCTGAAAACAGTCACTCGAACAGAATCCAACCACAACACTCTCCAGAGTGCCAGCTATGTAACTATCCCTAAGAAACTGTTGACCACCATCTCTTTGAGTGCCCAGCATTCGATGATGTTAAGAAAATGCTCCTTTCTCCGAGGCCAGATAAGTGGAACATCTGGTACGGGGAAACCAAAAAACTTACGACAACATGCAGATATCAGTACATGGCATTGGGCCGAAGGGCGAGAGCCCAAGCACCACTGGATCAACAACAACAATAACAACGAACAACAATCAACAACCAACAACAACAGCCAACAACAACAACCACCACCACCACCAACAACAACAAACACAACAACAACAACTAACTTATTAACTCGTATATTACTGCGAGAGGTCACACAAATAAGACCCGAAGGCGTGCTGACAATCTATCTTTTAATGATCACGATACTACACATACAACCTCAATAATAGCAGCAAAAACCATCTGATTGGCTCAACACAGCCCGCTACCATCAGATTATGCAAACAACGCTGACTAAAACTAATAATCATAAGTCGAGCATAAGGAAATGAACTACGGCTATTCTAGCCGGCTAACTGACATCTTTCTCTCAAGGCTTCCAGTTCAATCCACTCACTGCACCCATTTGCGCCATTTCCTTTAAAACTGATGTGCGCAACGAAATATATTTTTATTCCTTCAAAGCCTAGGTGAGCAACATAAGATATTATGTGACATCTACCCCCTTCCCCAGAAAATGAAACGGAGTTTTCTTCTCCTTGAGAACAGTCGATATCACAACATTCAACAAAATAAATGACAATTTCGAAAAAATAGACACCGTTGTACGTATACGTCGTGCCTACGAACACATATATAAATAATGTCTCAAAAATAACAATCTAGACAGAGCATCAGCCACGACATTAAGTCTACCCTCTAACGGGATAACTGTGAACTGGAACTGTTGTAGTAATAATGCCCAACGAGTCAACCGTGAGCTTGTCGAATTCGAAGATTTCAAAAACAGCACAGGTCGATGATCTGTTTGAAATATAAACTGGGACCCTATCAAGTATCGGGTATGCCCATACCATAGCCAGGCATTCCCTTTCGATCGTCGAGTACCTGGTCTCCGCCGGTAACAGCTTCCTACTAACATACATCACAGGATACAGCATACCCTCGTGGTCTTGCATAAGGCATGCACCAATGCCCAACAACAACCACCACCAACAACACCAACAACAACCAACAACAACCACCACCACCACAACAACAACAACCAACAACAAACAATAACAACCAACAACAAGCACAACAACAACAAACAACAACAACAACAACCAAGAACAACAACAACAACCAAGAACAACAACCACCACGACAATAACCAACAACAACAACCACAACAACAACCAACAACAACCACCAACAACAACCACAACAACAACAACAACAACCAATAACAACAACCAACAACCACAACAACAACAACAACAATCAACAACAACAACCACAACCACCACCACAACAACAACAACCACAACAACAACCACCACCACCACAACAACAACCAACAACCACAACAACAACAACCAAGAACAACCAACAACCACAACTACAACAACAACCAACAACAACAACCAAGAACAACAACAACCAAGAGCAACAACCCCAACAACCAACAACAACAACCAAGAATAACAACCACCACGAAAACAACCAACAACAACCAAGAATAACAACCACCACGAAAACAACCAACAACAACCACAACAACAAAAACCATCAACAACAACCACCAACAACAACCAACAACAACAACCAACAACAACCACCACAACAACAACAACAACAACCAACAACAACAACAACAACAAAAACCAACAACAACCAAGAACAACAACCAACGACAACCACAACAACAACAACCACAACAACAACCAATAACAACAACAACCAACAACCACAACAACCAACAACAACAACCAACAACCACAACAACCAACAACAACAAACACAACAACAACAACAACAACAGAACCATCCCGTAATGCTCGGGTTAGCTATAGTCTTTTTTTTTTCTTTGTCTCATCAGACACGCCCAACCCCGGATCTACATCGGGCAAATACGAACAGTTTACGAATAAATTTGTGTTGATTACGACCAGACAGACACTTCTTACTTCCGGAAACAAACACTGTAGCTACACGCAGCATTGCCAGCAGTCGAAAAACGTAACACTAAAACCGACCGGCACTTAATGTGGCAATACCAAGTGCTTAACTAAACATTTCGCTGAAAGAACCTACCAGCTGGCCTAAATAAAACATTTCTTAGATTTAGACACTTGATTATTATACACACATCACATATACAAACACACTTGGACTACTGACTCACACTCGGGCACGAATGTTATCTATCCATCACAAAAAGACTGCACGCTCTACATAAACGAGCAGTGCGTTTAAAAATGGATGGTGGCACGTGTAAAACTCCAACATCCGACCTTTCAGTAAATGTTTCCTTTACAACAACAAATAAAGTAAATAAACCAACATTTGTTTATTTATTATTCACAGGTATCCGGTTTCCTTCAGTTTTCATTTCTGTGTTAACTCACTGGTATAAGACATGGTGATATTCTGTCACCTTATCTTTTCATACTCCTTATGAGTGATGTCATCAAAGATTATAAGAAGAGGACAAAAACGTATTCAGTGGTCTACTGGAAGATGAGGCAGGTCTGTACTTCAGAGCTGGCATTTGCCGACGATGTTGCCCTGATTGCTAAATCAGAGATATATCTTCAATCCAACCTGCAAGTCTTGAAGGAAGAGCTGGAGAAGAGAGGGATGGTCATCAGCAGCTCCATAACAAAAACATGTGATATTACGAGAGGAAATAAGGCATCAGATTATGCTGAGAGAACAGGTCCTGTGGCAGGTCGACCACTTTAAATACCTTGGAGATGTTATAGACTGGAAGGGAGGCATCCAAGAAGAGTTGGTTACACGAAGAGCAGCAGCTGGGAGACTTTCAGGCCATAAATCGAGAATTCCTCAGCAAAAGAGCAGTTGGCAAGAAGACGAAGATGGCTGTACACCGCTCCACCTATGTCCCAGTCTTGACGTATGGATGCGATTAATGGACAATGACTACAACCCACAAAAGCCAGATCCAAACCTCAGAAATGAGGTATCCGAGGAAGGTAGTTGAAGTATCAAGAAGAGACATGGTCCGCAACCAGACGATACGTCAAGGCCTAAAATTCCACCCTCTGCAGACCCAAGTAGAACAGTCTCAAATAAGATGGTTTGGCCATGTCTGCAGAATAGAAGATCAGATACCACGACAGGCATGGAAAACTAAGAGCCAGGGATCCAGACCTCCAAGACGACACAGAGTTCGCTGGGAGGACAATATCAAACAATCCCCGAAGGACCAAGGACTAGAGTGGAACCATGCCAGGAGGAAGACAGCCGATAGGACAGTATGGAGTTCTCTCTGGCAAATCTCTACACCCCCAGGAGAGAAGAGAAACGACTGAGTAAGTAAGTAAGAATAGCATACCTCTGCGGATGAGGCTATTCAAGGCCGTTCTTTAGCTACTATATATAATAATTTCTTACAGTGGGCCAGCAATATTTGCTGGGAGATTTTTACACTGACTTTACTGATAAAGGTTGTGATGGTGCACATGGTATGATGAATGTTAAGTTACACCTTTGATGCGTGAAAAGGCACAAGGCAATTAGGATAGTAACTTGGCAGGGATCAACAATAATGTTCTTGATCAGTCAGTTACGACATGTACCAACAAAAAAAAAAACTAAAATCCCTAATCATTTATCTCGCTCAGCAATCATTGCACACGATTCTTGTGCACAGTTTCACACAAGCAGACATTTTTTGGGTGGTCGCATTACACCCAACCGCACAGTGCAGGTGCAAAACTTAACACTAGTGCCCTAGATGAATAGAGAGCCATTCATCTAGGGCACTACTTAACACCATGCAAGACTTGGCGCACACTGAAGAAAAGTTTTCAGCCGGCAGCTGACGTTGCATTTGTGTGTAAATTTCCAATTCACAATTCTTGTCATAAAACTGCATTTGTCCACCTTCGTGACAATTGCGATGCACGCAAAGCGGTAAGACTTAAAGATGATCTTTTGCACACCATTTTCTCGATGTGAGATTGATGCAAGACTCCGCACCACGCAGTACTTAGTTGCGTTCTTGGGTGCGTTCTTCCGGATGTTTGCACCACAACTAAAGATGCCTGTTCTGGTAAGTTTATCATTGTTTATAATACTTCTTTGAGCTAATACTATATCAGCAGTTTTTTTTTTTTTTTTTTTTACAGTTTTCGTATCTATATAGATTTTCTTCCTCTGTAACATTACTATTGATGGTGAACCCATGCTGTTATTAGTTGATCGATCTATTGCCACATTTCGTGGGCTACATACTTTCAGTCAGTCTGACTTATGTTACTAAAGTTCTACGCTGTTGTTTGTCATTTCACCTTTGATGCAGCAGGGATTGACCATAAAGATCACCTAGACAGACCAATGTGATGACGCTCTGCATAAAAAATAAGAAGTATTTTTCTAGTAGTGCACAAGAATTGTGCACAGGCCTCGGGTTTCCCTTCCTTATGTGTAACAAGAATTGTGTGCAATGCTTGCTTAGCAAGAACTATTATTAGCGATATGAGTTGTCTTTTCATCGCCCACGACGACCGTTGCTTTAATTGGCTGTGTGTGGTGTACCCGGAAACGGGTCCTCCCAGGACTGAGGCACAGTTAATTCCCCGAATTCGCTTATCGGTGCAGAGTTGAGAGAGATGGCTGAGCGAAATGCTAACAACAACAACAACACAAATTGGCTCAGCATCACAATCACCCCTATGTTGCAGCATGATGAGAACCCAGCATTGCACACTAAGCTTGGGGGAATCACATGGGCTCCAGACTTAATACTGATCTTGACTGGATGGCCGTATGCAGGAGATTTCTACAATGGAGAGATGGCAGGTGGTGGGTATCTGGAAGTGGCTCTGTGCAGAACGTGATGATTCCTTGGGAGAGCCCAGAACCAGAGCACAGCATTGTGCACGCTTTGCATAGTTGGAGAGCCCCCGTGGATGATGGGGAATGCACAGTATACCACCGCACCTATCCCCAACTGCTAACTTAGAACCAGAAGTGGGATCCTCTGGATGCGTGCCAGGCCAGGATAAAATGCCTGGGAAAGAGACTGGAGCTCAGAACTCCCCAACTCAAAGTTGCAGGATGGCAGAAAAGCCACGGGAAAGAGGTCTATTTTGAAGGTAATGCAACCATATTTTCACCATACGAGCTCGGACGCCGCCTCGGTAAACAAGGTCCGCGCAGAGCAGTGACACCCCAGGCTGCTTGCGAATAGTCTACTACTGGGAACATAAACAGATTAGGGATGAGCCCACTCTCCCGTTGAAGAGGTGCTGAAGTCATAGATACTGGGCCAGAAGGCGCACCGGAAACCACAGTATCAAGCAACTCGCTTTTTTCTATGGATGAGTACACCGTCAAATAAATCTCGTACTGGTGCTCGCCCTGTGGAGCTCCACCAGGCAGGTGCAGTGCTGGGCTCTGAGCCTCGACAGAGCCCATCCTCAGCTACCGGAGGACCCTCTAGACTGTCTTGTGGAGTCAGCAGACGACGGAGGAGAACTACTGACCAAAACAAAACAGAAAAAGAGAAACCCAGAGTGCCACTTGTCATAATGCACTGGAATGCAGAGGGAGTGAACAGCAAGCAGGCTGGATACAGCAAAAAGACAGAGCTGGAAAACATCTTGTATGAGAAGCAAGTCAGTGTTTGCTGTATCCAAGAGACTCACTTGAGAGCAGATCAAACCTTTAAAATAAGGGGATATCAATGCTTCAGATCCGACAGACAAGATAGACGAAAAGGAGGAGTACTTACTCTTGTAAGGAATAACATTCATGCACACGAAAGGAAAACCTACACGGACGGAGCAGAATATCAGCTGTTGCAGCTAAAGGTAGACAAGATGGAAATAGAACTTCTGAACTATTACTGCCCAAACAACAAACCCCTGAGTCTCAGCTCTATACAGGTACCAGCCACCAACTTTATAGCAGTTGGAGACTTTAATAGTCACTCCCAGAGCTGGGGCTATAACCATCTAGATCACAGAGGTGAAGAGGTTGAAACATGGCAAGATGATCACTCCCTAATCCTAGTCAATACTGCCACAGATACTCCTATCTTCTACTCCAGAGGATGGCACACAACTTCAACTCCAGATCTTTCCTTCGCCACTCCAGATATAGCTGGACTTATTAGTAGAGAAGTAGGAGACCAACTAGGGGGAAGCGACCATCGCCCAATCTTTCTTACTGTCCAGAGTGTAACTCTCAGTACAGGCCCAGCCATTACAAGATGGAATTGTAAAAAAAAGCCAACTGGGGTTTATTCAGGCATCAGATGAACACGCTGCTGTCTGACCTCAAGGTACAGAACAGAGACATTAATAAAGTGGTAAAAGACTTCAAAAGATGCATACTACAAGCTGCAAAAGAAACCATTCCCAAAGGATGCCGGTGTAACTACACACAAACTGGTCCAGCACACTCCAAGAACGCCAGGAAGCTATGGACAGGGCTAGAAAGGACGCAGAGTCTCAGCCTTCACTTGAAACTCACAACAAATGGAAAAAGGCCGTAGCAGAGTTTCAGAGAACAAAGCTATCATGTTGATCATGTTGCTATGTAATACAATATCCAACAACACGCCTTTTCTATTACGCAATTTTCAAATCTCTAAGTCTTTGTGCAAAATGTCATCACTTTGTCTATCATTTACTTCCGCGAGTTCCGCTATTCTGCTCTTTGCTTAATGGAATAGCTTCTTCAATGATGCTATTTATCCTCGTTCGCCTTTTCATGTTTGATCCTAAGGCGATGAAGTTCTTCATTTTCTATTTCCAGTGCTGCCAATCTCTCCCTATACTCCTTCTCGTCCTGAACCCAGGAACGCACCTTACCAGTATCTACTATATCTTCTTCCTCAGCACTTGATTGCAATCGTGTAACTTCTAATAAACGATCCCGAATTTTAATACCTTGCTTTTGAAGTTCTTTCTTCTTCTTCAAAGTTCATGATTTGTGTTTTTCAACCTCTAATCTGAGCTCTTTAATTTCAAATTCAAAAATTATGTGCAAAGTTGATCTCCGATCGTTTTGGAATTGCCTCAGTTTGACATCCAATTCATTTTCCAACCTCATGTCCAGTAATTGCATTTCGTGTTCCGCTTCTTGAATTGCTCATGTATGAACATATGTTACAAGTGCGTCTTCCATCGTTTTCGATTTCCTACCCTGTTGTATCAATTGCTCAAAAGTAGACACGATGCTGTAGAGGTTTACGTCACGATTACGTAGTCGTAATGAATTAATAACTACTCAGTCTGGTACGTAAACCTCGTACCAATATATTATCTTAGACCTGTGTCAAGACCACGTTCCTCCAAGAACGTCTAAATACTCGGTAATAATATCAATATTAATAACAATTATATGTAGTAGAAGTAAAGTAGAAATGTACAACTAGAAAGACGATAAAGACACTATTGGAAGCAACCAAAGAAACATGACGGAAGGTATATCAATAAAGAAAAGTAATGCGATAAAATAAAGCAATAGCGACCACTAAGATATCACGGAGACAAAGGCACAAGACTTCTCCAAATATACATAACAATGTGTAAATATTACAAAAGAAAGCAAGGAAAGACTGACGAATTTCGAACAATAATAGTACAGAAATAAGGTCAAGTAATGACGTAAATCACAAAACACCAAGAAGTGACGTCACAAATAAACACGGAGGAAATATAATAAATTCAGCGTACAATCTAACAGCAAATATTGCCGGACCTCTGTAAGAAATTATTACATCTGGTGCTTAAAAACGGTCCTGAATAGCCCCATCCGAAGAGGTATGCTACTCAAAACTCCCAAACCAACCACCCGCTGGATACAAATAAGACATGTAATGGATAACATGTAGGAAGAGAAGGGAGTGCCACATAAGATATTGGACGACCAATAATAACAAAGCACAACACCAATAGTCTTAAAAGATCCTACAAATGAACAGACATGTCATCAAGTAGTGATGCTAGATTCGTCCTATGATGCACTGATGCTCAACATCCACTTAAAATTCCGTCTCGATCGAAGAAGGCGAAGGTACAGACCTCTATGCAGACAACTAATCCTTGAAGATCAGCGAAGAATTCTTCGGTATCAGTTGTGATGACGGTATGCAAACACCACGACAGCGTCAAAACGTATTTGAAACTCGAAGCTCTGCACTCTGGCAACGACGAATCTTGATACTCGTACTTAGAAATGCTTTACACCAGCCACTGTACTTGACTGTAGTTACGGGTAACCAATGACCGTTAACCGTCGAAGTCACCTTTGCGAAAGCTCAACCGCGATTTCTCTGCATGACAGAGATTGCAACTTCGGTACATCTGTAACATGTTCGTTGTGCTGACGATATAAGTACTTCTTATTCTGTGACACCGAAACAATGGTCCGTCAATATCAGTGCTGGCATTCACTGTATCAACAACCTTCTCTCGAATGACTGGGTCTACAATCCATGTCCCAGATCAGGCGATAATTTCTTAAACATAATCCGGATGTGTTACTTTCAATTCACGTTCCGTCACAAATTCATTAGATCTCTCGGCTTGGCATAACATATATAATTCCAAATGGCTTGGCTCCCATAAATGTTTGAAAAAAAAAACACACAAATAGTAATACGTCTTACAAAGGGAAAGGACAAGAAAAACCTACGATGCGGCTGTCGTAAATTTATTTTGAGAGAAAAGAGTCGTAGAAATAGTGGTCCGGTTTAGAGTGGAAAATGATGATGGTAAGCTCAGTGATAGAAAATGTAGAGATTTAATAGTTGCTTCACAGCGTGCTGGAGGAGAGTAAAGACAGACTTATTTACGACAAATCGTGTCTCTCAATCTTCTCTTTCACTCTCCTGGTCAAACAATTATTTGCCAGTTTTCCAGACTCGCATCTGCGCGCACACCGATTCGGTGTTTTCAAACACACACACGACGTTGATACAAACTATATTAAACGAATAGGGGAAATGTTGGGCTTTGGGTATATCCAACACACAGAACTAAATGAGTTTAGGTGATTTTATTCACTTTAAACATCAATCACTAAAAATATCAGATATTACATAAATTATCATAAGTACACAAATGCAAATAACAAGTTTGGGAGGGGGTGAAGAAGATTGGTATCGACTAAGCCCTTCCCGCTCATTAGACAAAGACAAACCCAGTCCAGAGATAGATAATATCAGGAACACGGGTACGTTAACCTAACAGTAAAGTTAATTACTCTGAAAGAGGTGTTACCAAGTTAGGTATAAGTGATAGAAAAAAAAAACCTGTTCTTCCCAGCTGTTCTTCCCTTTACTACGCAAATGGAAAGGAGGTGGTTTTAAACAGAGTTAACAAATTATCAACTATCCCACTTAAAGGAACAATGTAGGGTATACAGAAAAGATATATGTTACCAGGTAAGCAAGTTAACAAAATGGTCACACAAAAGAATTAATTTCCTGTCATTCATACACGCGCTAGCAAAGGCCTTCACTCATCTTGCTCTCACTTACCGATTGTGAAAAAATCTTGCACTCCATAGAATAACACAACAGCAGTTACACCTCAACTAAATGTATGAGTGTTTGTTCAAGTTCTAGCCCCAGATTATCGGGTAGGCGGTCAGCACATAAAAGGGTCCCGTAATCGCTGGAAAATGAATCTGTAGTTGTGTCTCTTTTCTTAATAACAGTTTCTATGGGAGGGCACGGTCTCTGATACCGGGGTGAGGATGGTGTGGTCTATTTGACTATGCCGCTGATAATAAAATTCTTACGCGTGCTGGTACACTTTATCCGTGAGGTATGGTTTAAGTCCAGTGAGAAAACTAGTCACATCACTGTTCAGGAAATTATGAATTATCTCTCTGTGTCAGTAAACTAACAAAGCTCGGGCCAGTGTTCTTCTTCCCGTTACGACTTAAGTTGTTTGATGGTGCGTTAAATTTGTCTTTGGGTGTGCTTTCTTTGCTATAAGTTAGATAGCGGAATTCCAAACATAGAATCGCCTCAAAGATTAAAAATTTACACAGTCTCAACAAGTTCTGCGTCAGGGGAACTCTACACACTGTTTATGCTTTGCTTTGCTTAGATTGATTTCTTTATTGCTTTCTTAATGCTGGGATCGCACAGGTTACGATCACTCTGTATGAAAGAAAAAAAAAAGACATGTAATATACCGAAAACAAATAACCTTCTAAAGCGCGATGAATTTCCCGTTAAGCCTATTATATATATGCTCGCGTATTTAATTATGTATTTAATAAACACTGCGCGAGTTCTAGTGGTTAAAAACACACATCTATAAAACTAGGACTTAACTGAATTTATTAATTATAAATTCCTTCGCGACTTTAAAAGTTAATTTAAGCATCTATTATCTTTTGAAATAATATAATAGATAGATCATTATATTTAAAACTGGAACTCTTGAGATGGTTTAATTAAATAGATTTAAATTAACACAGAATCCCTTTAAATAGAATGACTGAACTAGACCACTGATCACTTTACACATTATATATTACCGCTTTGCACAGAAATAGAAATCACTGCAAATATATATAAAATCCAGGGGAAAATCTATAACAAGATTTCAATAAAGCTAGTGCTTCTGTAAAGGTCTGGCCAGCGAGTGATAACGTGTCTAGTTCTACATGGTCTATTTAGCTAAAATGGAATGTAAGTTGAGTGGGACATGATAAACTTGACAACTTATTTGATCTCACGAACTTTCGGGGATCTGACCGCCAAATCAAGAGAAGAAGCCGCCCCCTGGTCTTCGTATCCGCTCGCTGCTGCCCGTTTCGCTTTCCCCCGTTCGCTCGGTTCCTCGATTGACACCGAGACGCGAAATTAGCGGCAAGCAACTGCGTCTCGTATCAGGGAAAACTACTGTCTTTGATAGCGCCGATAGTCTCCCTTAAGATCCCTCGGTCTGTCTCTTTGATCTCGTCGCTGTATCCTACATGAGTCCCGGTGGAATGCGTTCTGGCAAACGAAAAGTTACAACAAATGTTCAGGGGTTCTAATGTTATGAAAACGCCAAGGGTCCCTTTAAATCATCCATCATATCAGGGAAAATTCACTTGTCAAACTAGACGTACGTCACAATCGTCCCCACTTTTAGACATGAAACCATTTTTCATGTTTTCATTTTTGACAATGGAGGTGACCTGATTGGTGATTTTAGGATGAGTGGTATCTTCAGTTTGCTCTTCTTCCTCTGTAGACCAGTTTCTACTCAGGAAATCAGCCCCGACATTCTGTCTTGCCGGAATATATTCCACTTTGAAAGAATAGACGCTTAGAAGGAGGGCCCAACGCATGATCCTAGCGTTAAATTCGTTATTGGCACCAAGAAATGCTAACGGAGCGTGGTCTGTTTGCACCGTGAAAGATGTACCATAAAGAAACTCATGATGGCGTCTGATACCGTCAATCAGAGCAAGACATTCCCTTTCAACTACGCTGTAGTTCCGTTCCGCTTTAATTAATTTCCGACTGCCATAGGCAACTGGAAATAGCATGTTCAGGTCACTGTCATCGGCTTGAAGCAGTGTTGACCCGATGCCCTGACCTGACGCGTCGACTCTCAGTACAAAAGGTTTCTTGAGGTCAGGCAACCTCAAAATGGGGTATGCAGACAACTGTCCTTTCAAAGTGCTATACGCATCAAGAACCACTTTTGTCAATAGTGAAACGTCGAAAGCTTGCCTGGTTTGGGCATTTAACTCGTCATGACTCCCTTTCGAAAACGATCCTCCAGGGAACAGTCGAAGGTAAACGGAGAAGAGGAAGGCAAAGAAAATCCTGGGCTGATAACATCAAAGAATGGGCAGGACACGGTTTCTCCACACTTGTACGCATTGCTGAGAATAGAGAGCAGTGGAGGACCCTGTCTGTTGATGCTTCCACCATGGCACCCCTACGACCCATGACGGGTTATGGGTTGAGATGATGATGATGATACGCGTGTTCGCACTTTTGATCCCATATGACCTTATCAGGACAACCTTTCTTTGTGAGGTCAGTCAGAGGTGCCGTCAGTCCGTTGAAGTTCTGGATGTACTTCTGATAGTATGCACATAGCGATATGAAGGAACGTACGTCTTTCTTCGTTCGGGGTCTTTTTGCTGCAGCTATTTTCTCCACGTTCTTCTTAATAGGCCAACTGCATCCGTGAGAAATAGTGTGCCCCAGGAAGTCTAACTGTTCAAACCCGATGAGACATTTGCTAGGTCTGGCTGTGAGACCCGTTTCCTGTAGTCTCCTGAGGAGCATAGCAACCGTAGCAATATGTTCTTCATAGGTTTCCGATGCAATTAAGATGTCATCCATAAAATTATGGATATGGGGACTTTGCAAAGGTTCTAGAAGCTTCCTCATCATCCTGGTGAACACTCCTGGTGCATTATGCAAACCGAACGGCATCACGTTAAATGTGTAATGTCCTTCACTAGTGCTGAAAGCTAACAAAGGTTTAATTTCCTCCTTGACTGGTATTTGATAGTAACCTTTACTGAGGTCAATCTTGGAGAAGATCTTAGCTTTGCTGAGCTTGGTGAACAACTCAGAAACAGTTTGGAGAGGTTCGGGCTGGAATTCCGTTACAGCGTTTAGCAACCTGTAATCAATGCACAGCCGAACTTCCTTATTGGGCTTCTGCAACAGCACTACGCTCGAGCTGTAAGGAGATGTAGACTCACTGATAATTCCTGCCTGACGCAGCTTGTCTATTTCTCCGCGAAGTGCATCAGCTTTAGCGTACGGGATGGGGTAAACTCTGGTTTGAACAGGGGTCTCGTTTGTTAATTTCATATCAAATTCAATGAGATTTGTTCGACCAGGTACATCCGTTAAGACTGCACTGTACTGTTTTAGTAGAGCCCTGGTTTCTGTTTGTTGTTCTGGTGAGAGATTGTCGCCGAACTTGACATCTTTAAAGGATTCTGTGGGTTGCAATGGATACTCCATGCAACCATCATCATCTTCCTCGTCTTCCGTTGCTATGGCGACAGCCAGGAGATGCTCGGAGGATGGCACCGGTCTTTCCAAATATTTCTTTAGCAGATTTATGTGGAAGACCTTCTCCTTTCCTTTGATGGAGATCTTGTAGTTGGTACGTGAGATCTTTTTAAGGACGGTAAACGGTCCTTGCCATCCGATGCGAAGTTTATTGCTTCCGGTTGGAAGTAGCAATAGGACTTTCTCCCCTGGTTGTAGTTCTCTCTCTTTTGCAGCTTTGTTGTATCTTTTAGTAATTTTAGCGCGGGCTTTCTTAAGGTTCTTAAGATCCCATCCTAGCTTTAGCCTTTCCTTAAGCTCAGATACATACTTGCTTGCAGAGACGACTGTCTCGTCAGCCTTCTGGTCTGTCAGGGACCGAAGTAAGGCTTCTAGTGGCCCCTTAATAGGTCTGCCAAATAAAAGTGTAGCTGGCGCAAAACCAGTAGACGCTTGGGGTACCTCTCGGTAGGCGAATAAGGCAGCCGATATATATTGGTCCCAGTTGTCCGGTTTCTCCTGACCCAGCTTACGTAACATCATGGTGAGGGTACCGTTAAAACGTTCCACGAGCCCATTTCCGGCCGGATGGTAGGGACTTGTGTGGATATGTTTGGCCCTCAAGATCTTAAAGATCTCCTCCATTAACAGGCTACGGAATTGGGATCCATTGTCCGTCAAAACTTGTTGAGGGAATCCCAACCGTGTAAAAATTTGCACAAGGGCTTCTGCGACATGCTTGGAATTAGTGCATGGTAGCGGTACGGCTTCGGCCCACATAGTGCAAGTGTCAACTAAGGTCAGGATGAACCTGTTCCTTCTTTTGGTCTTTTCCAGAGGACCAATAATGTCGACAGCAACCCGTTCAAATGGAGTCCCTACTATTGGCATTTGCCCCATAGGTACTGGGGGTGTCAAGTGCTTGGGTGCTACCCGTTGGCACTGGGCGCAGGATTTCACATACCTGACAATGTCAGAGTTCATTCCTGGCCACCAATAGTGGTTTTTTATTCGCTGAATAGTGGCGTTTTGTCCCATATGTCCGCTAAAGGGAAGAGAGTGCCCCATTTCTAAGATCTGGTTTCTGTACTGCGTCGGTACTAGGAGCTGGTTATTCCCCGTGTCCGGGTTGCCCGTTCTACGATACAATACACCATCCTTAGAAAAGATGTCTCCGTTGTGTCTGGGGTCCTTAGCCATGGGCAGTTTTTTAAAGCAGGGCGCCAGAGTAGGGTCCTTTTGTTGCGCCTCCTTCAGTTCGTTCGGCAACAAGTTTGGCGCAGGCTCCCTCTCCTTCTTGGCTTGCCCTCTTGTGGTTACCGCTGCCACAATCGGCTCCTTAGGTCTCCCAATGAACACATATCTACATCCCAGGATAACTGGGTAGATCGGATCATCCATTATGGCCGCTTTAATAACTCCTCTGACAAAGTCAGAGTGTATTTCTACCAGTGCGATAGGAAGCGTCCTGGGTGCATCACTCCTGAAAACTCCACTAAGTTTGACGGTTTCCTCTGTCTCCTGACCGGGTTTGACTAGGTGCCTAGCGACAATACAGTCAAAACTTAATCCAGTGTCAAAAAGACAAGTAGTAGAGGTACCGTTCAAAATTACAGTTCCTCGAGTTGAGGATCGGTCCCCCTCAGGTTGAGAATCACTGACATTGACTCTACCTTTCGAGGCTGTATGCAAACATCCAATGCGGTTTGCACCGGTTTGTTTGCCCTGATCAGACGTTCCTGGTGTAGGGGTCTTCCCTTTTCCTTGACCTTGGTGGCCGCGCTGCCACGTAGGCTTGTTGGGTTGATCAGAATTGTTTTTGGGGGGGGTATCGGGTTTTGTAGAATTTCGATTTTTCCTGGGGAGGTTTCTGGGTATTGTTATCTCGTTGGTTATAATGTTGAGAGGAAGTGGAAGAATAGGATGCCTGCTCTAGATTCTGTTTTCGAGATGGCTCATCGGTGGGTTTACGTTTAGTGCTGGGAAGTTCGGCCATTGCATTGCTATAGCGTTCGGCTTTATTGAGTATGTCTTCAAGCCTGACTGCCCCCTGTTCCGCCAAAAATCTACGTGTTTCATTCGACAAAGTGGATTTTATCTGCTCCACAAGAACAAGTTCGATGAGTCCCTCATATGAAAGAGGTAGGTCAGATAATTCAATGCACTTTGTCAGATAACCCGTGAGACGTGAAGAGAACTGGGGAAATGTTTCCGTGCTCTCTTTTCGGCTGTTTCTGAACAACTGCAGAAACTTTCGGGCAGTCATCTCAAACTGCTGTAGTAAGGCCTTTTTCAACATGTCGTAATCATGTTGATTCGGTCCCAGCTTTGTGTACACGTCATAAGCATTGCCTTTCAGTGACGTTGAAAGTTTGAGCGCCCAGTGGGTACTCTCTAGCCCATAAAGATTCGCGAGTCTCTCGAATTTTTCTAGGTAGCTGTCAATTTTTTCGTTAGGGCTAGGAAAAGATTCTAAAGAAAACGACATAGCAGTTAATTGGGCAGATTGAATACTGGAGAGGTCCATTGATTGAGACTGGGGCGAAGACGGCTCTCCGTTAGTCGAAGTAGAGGCGCCCCGACTCTCTAGAGCCTTAAGCGCCAGTTGATGCTGTCTTTCCTTGTCTCTCTCTCTCTCTGCGAGTTTCCATCTCTGCTTCAATTTTCTTCTGTTCCAAAAGACGTTCTTCCGCTTCTTTCTTATCTGCCCTCTCCTGGGCTTCTCTCCTCTCTGTTCTTTCTTTCTCTTCCTTCCTCTCAGCTTCTGCTCTCTGTTGCTCCGCCTTCCTCTCAGCTTCGGCTCTCTGTTGCTCCGCGTCATATATTTCCAATTCCTGGTTAATAAACGCGTTTGCAGCTTCTGCATCTAATCCTGCCTCTTTCGCTTCCAGCCTCAAGATGGACCTCATCTTTATCCTCTCTGCCATTGTTAAAGAATAAGATGAAGTATGCTTAGAGAACTAGTAAGAAGAAACGCGAAAGGGAGGAACTCTGAACCGCTACGAGAAAAAAAAAACACAAGTACAAATTTACCTGTGTTACCTCCTACCTGTACTGTGCAAACTTATCGCTGCTATTATCTGGCAATTAAGGCTCTAAACGCAAGCGACTATGCCACTAAATGGTAAGTTACACTGGAAAAGAATCTACTTTTACTAACAGTAGAGAAAAATTTATATTAAAACAATTTAAAAGGAAAAAAAAAATTTCCCCTAAATTTTAAATCTCTGACAACAAACTCCGTCCCTAAAGTCAATTATTGAGATGAGACGTTGTTAACTTAATTTTTTAAAAATCAGAACAATCCGTCTTTAGCTAAGCTCAACTCTTTTTGACTTCAAAAACCTTAGTGACTGTAAAACAATCACGCAATCCCAGCAACTTTTATAAAGAAAGAAATATAATTATCTCCGCCAGAGGATAATTAAAATAGCAAATATATTTGTTTATCTGTACTTTCTACTGCTGTGGAGAGAAAACAACCTGTAAATATGCTGTGTGGACAACCCAAATACTTAAAGAACGTTTGTCTAGGGGTGTAATTATTTATTTATTTCCCTAATTCACAAAGACAAATCATTCACACTCTACCTAGTTAGACCCAAACTAAATCAGACTCAAAATATCTTTATCCCGGCTATGCGATTGCCTCAATTGTAGCTCAAGATCGCAGAACCAGCCCACAATTATGTGTGCATCAAATGTATCTCAAAATTATCCCGGCGAGCCGGCCAAATATTGTCGTAAATTTATTTTGAGAGAAAAGAGTCGTAGAAATAGTGGTCCGGTTTAGAGTGGAAAATGATGATGGTAAGCTCAGTGATAGAAAATGTAGAGATTTAATAGTTGCTTCACAGCGTGCTGGAGGAGAGTAAAGACAGACTTATTTACGACAAATCGTGTCTCTCAATCTTCTCTTTCACTCTCCTGGTCAAACAATTATTTGCCAGTTTTCCAGACTCGCATCTGCGCGCACACCGATTCGGTGTTTTCAAACACACACACGACGTTGATACAAACTATATTAAACGAATAGGGGAAATGTTGGGCTTTGGGTATATCCAACACACAGAACTAAATGAGTTTAGGTGATTTTATTCACTTTAAACATCAATCACTAAAAATATCAGATATTACATAAATTATCATAAGTACACAAATGCAAATAACAAGTTTGGGAGGGGGTGAAGAAGATTGGTATCGACTAAGCCCTTCCCGCTCATTAGACAAAGACAAACCCAGTCCAGAGATACATAATATCAGGAACACGGGTACGTTAACCTAACAGTAAAGTTAATTACTCTGAAAGAGGTGTTACCAAGTTAGGTATAAGTGATAGAAAAAAAAACCTGTTCTTCCCAGCTGTTCTTCCCTTTACTACGCAAATGGAAAGGAGGTGGTTTTAACAGAGTTAACAAATTATCAACTATCCCACTTAAAGGAACAATGTAGGGTATACAGAAAAGATATATGTTACCAGGTAAGCAAGTTAACAAAATGGTCACACAAAAGAATTAATTTCCTGTCATTCATACACGCGCTAGCAAAGGCCTTCACTCATCTTGCTCTCACTTACCGATTGTGAAAAAATCTTGCACTCCATAGAATAACACAACAGCAGTTACACCTCAACTAAATGTATGAGTGTTTGTTCAAGTTCTAGCCCCAGATTATCGGGTAGGCGGTCAGCACATAAAAGGGTCCCGTAATCGCTGGAAAATGAATCTGTAGTTGTGTCTCTTTTCTTAATAACAGTTTCTATGGGAGGGCACGGTCTCTGATACCGGGGTGAGGATGGTGTGGTCTATTTGACTATGCCGCTGATAATAAAATTCTTACGCGTGCTGGTACACTTTATCCGTGAGGTATGGTTTAAGTCCAGTGAGAAAACTAGTCACATCACTGTTCAGGAAATTATGAATTATCTCTCTGTGTCAGTAAACTAACAAAGCTCGGGCCAGTGTTCTTCTTCCCGTTACGACTTAAGTTGTTTGATGGTGCGTTAAATTTGTCTTTGGGTGTGCTTTCTTTGCTATAAGTTAGATAGCGGAATTACAAACATAGAATCGCCTCAAAGATTAAAAATTTACACAGTCTCAACAAGTTCTGCGTCAGGGGAACTCTACACACTGTTTATGCTTTGCTTTGCTTAGATTGATTTCTTTATTGCTTTCTTAATGCTGGGATCGCACAGGTTACGATCACTCTGTATGAAAGAAAAAAAAGACATGTAATATACAGAAAACAAATAACCTTCTAAAGCGCGATGAATTTCCCGTTAAGCCTATTATATATATGCTCGCGTATTTAATTATGTATTTAATAAACACTGCGCGAGTTCTAGTGGTTAAAAACACACATCTATAAAACTAGGACTTAACTGAATTTATTAATTATAAATTCCTTCGCGACTTTAAAAGTTAATTTAAGCATCTATTATCTTTTGAAATAATATAATAGATAGATCATTATATTTAAAACTGGAACTCTTGAGATGGTTTAATTAAATAGATTTAAATTAACACAGAATCCCTTTAAATAGAATGACTGAACTAGACCACTGATCACTTTACACAATATATATTACCGCTTTGCACAGAAATAGAAATCACTGCAAATATATATAAAATCCAGGGGAAAATCTATAACAAGATTTCAATAAAGCTAGTGCTTCTGTAAAGGTCTGGCCAGCGAGTGATAACGTGTCTAGTTCTACATGGTCTATTTAGCTAAAATGGAATGTAAGTTGAGTGGGACATGATAAACTTGACAACTTATTTGATCTCACGAACTTTTGGGGATCTGACCGCCAAATCAAGAGAAGAAGCCGCCCCCTGGTCTTCGTATCCGCTCGCTGCTGCCCGTTTCGCTTTCCCCCGTTCGCTCGGTTCCTCGATTGACACCGAGACGCGAAATTAGCGGCAAGCAACTGCGTCTCGTATCAGGGAAAACTACTGTCTTTGATAGCGCCGATAGTCTCCCTTAAGATCCCTCGGTCTGTCTCTTTGATCTCGTCGCTGTATCCTACATGAGTCCCGGTGGAATGCGTTCTGGCAAACGAAAAGTTACAACAAATGTTCAGGGGTTCTAATGTTATGAAAACGCCAAGGGTCCCTTTAAATCATCCATCATATCAGGGAAAATTCACTTGTCAAACTAGACGTACGTCACAGCGGCCACAAGGCCTTCGTCGGGGACAGACAAACAAGACAAGAGGGAAAGAAAATGAGAATTAAGTAGAGAACATGAAACTATACAAATAAGAGAAAAAACACTCCCTTATGTCCAGTCACATGGTAGAGCAAAGGCGTCTCATTTATAAGATCCAACACTGCCTGTAACACAGCCGGTCCATTCGGACATATTCCAGACAATCCTCAAACACAGCTTGTCTCGACGGACAAATTCCAAATAATGTTCTCGTTGCTACTGCAAACAATATCACGCCACCCTCGCAACCACACATAAACACATTCGCATCCATGCCCTTTTGTGCATCACATAGCTTTCAAATGATGCTGATGACGCTACGGTAGCCACTCAAAGCCAACAGGAGCTTCAGAGCTTGATGAATCGCTTCACTCAAGCATGCAAGGATTTCGGCCCCACAATAAGTCTAAGAAAACAAATGTGATGATCAGGATGTGGGTGCTGCACCGGTTATCACTATCGATAACTATGAATTGGCAGTGGTGCACCACTTCACATACCTGGGGTCTACCATCAATGACAAACTCTCACTGGACACAGAAATTGACAGCCGCAATGGCAAAGCTGCAGCTACCTTTGGCCGCCTCACATCACGTGTGTGGGGAAACTCCAAACTCACAACGAAGACAAAAGCTGCGGTATATAACGCCTGTGTCACCAGCACACTTCTATATGGCAGCGAGACATGGACAACCTATGCTAAGCAAGAAAGAAGGCTCAATACCTTCAATCTACGGTGTCTACGCCACATCCTCGGCATTTCTTGGAACGATAAAATGTCAAATGTTGAAGTGTTATCACGTGCTGGCCTTCAAAGCATGTATACACTGCTTAGACAGCGCAGACTACGCTGGCTTAGCCATGTCCGCCGCATCGAAGATGGTCGCATCCCGAAAGATATCTTCTACAGACAACAGACAACAGGCAGATGGCAAAAGAACATTTTGGCGACCGCATCTGAGATTCAAAGATGTGTGCAAGAGAGACATGAGGGCATTGGATATAACTCCAGCAACCTGGGAGGATGAAGCTGCCGATCGCACCAAGTGGCGATACTATCTGCGGCGCCACCTCAGATTGGGTGAAAAGAAGCTCACACAACAAGCAGAAGAGAGGAGAAAACGTCAACAGGAACACCAGGAAATTAAGCAGCTGAGGGCTGTCACCTCAGGGGCGCATTCCCGTAGTCAGTCATGATTGAAGGGGCTATTATTAGCTTTCAAATACAAGACCCTATGTGGTGTGCAAAAAAAAGGCTCACAACGAACTACCGTTACCTTATATTACATTTAAAGCTTACTTGCTCACTAATTCTTTAATAAGTCTCTCTTGAAATGTCTAATTAACACCGAATATTTACCACTCCATCAGAAACCTTTGCCCGGACTCATTTCAGCTAGATTCTCTACTTTTTTTACCCTCGTTTGTTAGAACAGATTCGTTTGTTAAATTTGTGTATATATGTCACTAATTAATAAATACGTTATAATACGGTAGGTGTTCGTTAGAATAAACCAATACAATAAAGTTTAAGATATTTATAAGTGTGTGAGAATATCGCAAAACCGCTTCTTACTGATGTGTGTGGGATAGTAATAAAACACAATATTCAAGTGTGATCGAGAATGTACTGATGCCGTTTGGTATTACTTTAAAAAAAATATTAATGACAAAAAATATCCCGTTCAACCTCCGATGGGTTATAAATAGGATATATATTGTTTCCATGGTAAACTTCCGATGTTATGTCTTGCGGTTCGCACTAATAACCTGCCATCGAAGCATCATTTTTGGTGATGCGTAGATGGCAGGTAGGCTAGTGTGATTCACTTGCATAGCTAGGCGGGGTTGTCGCACGGAAGGTCCAGGGTTCGAATCCTGGGTAAGCCACTCATGTCTGTTATTTTTCTGTTGTTTAGTGTTCTACTTCTTTATTTCCTACGAGTGACTGATAACATACCTTTATAAAGTGTGCTCACCTATTCGGTCGTTCTGTCACACATTCCATGAACAAGCTTCAGCCATATCAGTCTGTTAGATCTCATAATAGTGGCTAATGCTGCGTTTCTGTATATATGTTTTGTGTGCTTAATTCCCATTCAGGTAGCTCAGCAATATGCCCTTAATGCTTATCTCGAGACAGACCTTTCCCAAAAATCCGCAGCTTTGCGCGTACGTCTTTTGGACAAGGCTGACGACGTAACATGTACATACATCTGACGGTTGGCGAGGGTAAGCCACCGTTAATTAGTCGTAGTTAAATCACGTTTCACTTCAAGGCACCAGAACCCGTAGTATGTAGAAAGACAATATAACTAAAAATTCCAATCTATTAGTCTTAATATCCTTAAATATTCTTCTAAAAATTAAGATAATTGCTATGTAAGAATTTTTAAAAATAATAACACATTTTTAAAACCCCAATGAGCATGGTATCTCAACCGGGGTTCCACGGAACCCTAGGTTCCCCTAGATGTCACTAGGGTTCCGCGAGAGATCGTTACTGAAAAAAAATAAACGTTGTTTTCATTGACTTTCCGCCCCAGGCAATGTTAGCGCTTGCAGTGGTGAACAGTGACCGAGCAGCACCATTTAGCAAGAACTGGTGAAGCAAGTTAACAGCTTAAATTTCAAATATAGATTGGATATTAACATCGAGAAAACGAAAACTATGATAATTAGAAAACCAGACAATAAGCCAACATTAGGGCCGTGTTAAGTCTTGCACATACCATATTTCATTAGCATCTTGTAGAGTAGAAATTTGTCTTACGACTTTAGGCCTACTTTTCTTTTTAAAAAAAAAATCATGTAGGAAATAAGAGAAATGTAGGACTGTAGTTTCTTCAAATTACATTACTGAACTGCATTAGAGCTGATATCCTTTGTGGGAAGAAGGAATCGCACAAAAGGAGTAGGTTATAAGTTGGCCAAAATAAACAGATCCACAGAAAAAATGATTCTGTACTCAACAGAGCTCGGTCGACGGGACGCTGACTACATCACCCCTAGTGTGCCGATGGTCAAGAAAGTATGGGCCTAACACCATATTCCCAATATGCCTCAATGGACGTGTAACGTGATCCTTTACCTTTACCCTTATGTGACCGCGCCATCTTGTCAGCCATATTGTCTCTGTGGTTTAGTGCCTTTTCACCACATAATCTTCAAGAAGAAGATTTATTACTAGGCCATAATAAAGCCTACAAATTAGTTGTGTTATATTTATGTTTTTCGCTATTTCTAGAGCGATAATCGCGTGTGTTATTTGCGTGGCGCGATCAATCCGCGCAGCACACTTAAGTTGAGTGGTTAGCCTAGAGCCTATATAAGAGATAGCGGGCGGCGTACGGGCCTATCTTGCCACTGCCGCCCAGAGAGAACAGACGAAGTGAAACACCAGAGCCAAGCTGTAAATGCCTTGAGTACGTGAGTTTGATTTAGAAGCAGATTAGCTTATTTCCTAGTGAAATTACCATTATTTCCCTGTAGCTTTAGAATTATATTGAGCGTGGCTATTTTAAGGTTTAGTGAAATACATAGATAGATATAGTTCAAAGGAGATTTCTTCCAGGACATTATGATTTAGTCTTGAGATGATAGATGAGTGAAATTAATGTCTGGATAGGTTTTATTAGGCACGCTAAGTCCAAATCACATATGTGAGAGTTTAAGAGCAATTATTTCATTCGTCAGAAAGGCAAATATAGTATGAAAGTATTTTGTACATGAAACTGGACAGAAATGTTATCAGAAACTGGAATTTAAATAATATTAACTTGTTAGCAAAATAGCAAGATGGCAGCCACGTGGTGATGACTGTATAAAAAGCGGCGCCAGGGAGTCTGAATAACACGCTTCGCGTGGTAAACCTATAATGTTACGCCATTTGACACGTGGGCCAAGTCAGATTAATGTAGTTGACGAATATTATTTTATGTCCAGTTGTTTATTATTTAATTATTGTTATGTGAAGGATGGTTTGTGAGAGCACGTGGGTTCACTTGGAGATATATATTTCTCTTCTCCGCTCCTGAGGGAGCAGGGGGCCACCAGTGTGGTTTGCCTCCGCATGAAGCATTCAGATGCTCTTGCAGTAGTGGTTTCGGTAGCAACCTATGTTACACGGTGAGATTGCCAGCCTCATGCACAAAATCATACTAGTCTCATTGGACGATATGCATGAGTGTGTGTGATAGTTGAGTGTGTCAGGTGGGCACACGTTTTCTGTATGGTAAGTGTTATTATCTATGCTATTGATTTTCATTCAGACATTGTTTTATATATTGTTTCTTTCAGAAAGTCTATGAACACTGACTGGGTGTTTGGTTTTGTTCGGTAGTATTAAATGTTGATCTATATAAAGCTTTGTGTTGCTTGAATTGCTAAGTCTGCTGCTAAGAGGGTTGCAAGCAACCAATAATTGCAACCCCTGTCAAACGATCCTTTATAAATTTTCTTAGTGCATGGGTCTTGGGTGTGAGGTAGCCACATCGACATAAGTTCACCGCTTCCACACCTAGCCCCTGTCACACTTACTCAAGAGAGCAAAGACAATGTTCATGGGGTATTATATTTACAACTTACTAACCACGTTAAGGTACCATGAGCTGTAGATATAATAATTTTTTGCTGGGATTCCACGGGACCTTGAAATTATTTCAAAGGTTCCTCCAGGTTAAAAAGGTTGAGAAAGGCTGTCTTAGAACAATAATGCCTTTTCGAGGGAAAAAAAAATCATGGCAACGTTAACTTGCAAATGATATATGGGTAAGGGGGAAGGAAATTAGACAAAGGTCTGCCATTTTGCCCGAACGTTATCTATACGGAAAAGTAACTCTATCACTTCGACACATTGCAAAACACCCACTATTAAACTAAACAAAATCCAACCAAAATGAACGAAAAGTATCCATTTCAACATCTTATAGGTTACAATTATGATATATAACGCCTAAAATTTCTAATTCCATAATAAATCATGTTCACGAAATTTATGTTACGTGCAAACACCGTACTACATCCAAACACACCACACGGAGTCACAATATGGCAGCGTCCAGTTCACCGTCCTTCCCCTCTGCCGATATATGTAATAACTAAATACAAGGTTTTTAACGTCTTTCTTTTCTTGCGTTTTCTTTTTCGTCCAGCGCCATGTTAAATTATAATTTATATTTGATCCGCAATTGGAAACTCACATTTCTTGGCGGCAATATAGATCAAGTTGGAGGGACAGACAGTGATATCAAAATAAGAATGCAAAATGCAAGAGGAGCTTTCATTGCATTGGGAAATATTTGGAGATCAAGAGAAATCGGATCCAACATAAAAATAAGAATCTTCAACTCAAATGTCAAGTCAGTACTATTATATGGCTCAGAAACATAAACAACAAAAACATATGGAGAAGAGAGCTGGAAACAGAGATGAAAATGATGAGGAGAACGTGGAAAGAACTTGAGATGATGGCACGTATCAGGAGGACTTGGCATGTGTTTATTGAAGGCCTACGCTCATTGGAGAGCGGAGGGTTATGAATGAATGAATGAATGGGAAAATGTAAAATTTGCGGTATTGACTATTAATTAGCGAAGCGGCCGCTAGGTGGAGGAAATGGACGTCCCCGCAATCTTTCCTAACACTTGCGTGGGGGTAAAAGCACTTTGCTCTCCTTATACTGCACTACTGTTTTGGAGAGTATTATTCGGAAGTACCGGACAATCGGCATTATCAGACCACACACTCCTCCTTATTAAAAAAAAAAGGTTTTACAGTATCACGATACTATTTAGCGATGTTGACATCTCGCGCGCAGACCACAATCACAGGGGACATAACTTTTAATAATACATTAACATAGCCCCCAGCAGACGAAGCTCGGCTAGGTCCGAGTACAGTTATTTCTTGTACACTGCTCACGTCCTAGCTAAGAATCGATCCTGTGAAATACAGTCATAATGAAATGCTAATCCCTAGATGCGGAGTAGTGGCGATCTCTTAAAGTCGACAGAGCAGCACTGAGCTGTTCAATGAATACACAGCGCTTGAATATACTGTATTTTTTAGTTTCTACTTCTTCACCGTTCTCTCATAACCACATCTCCGTCTTCGTACACTCTAAGATGTCTACTTGAATGTTTTCAAGCAAAGGAGTAGTCAGTTTGAGGCTATTTGCATCTCCGTAGAGCTTCTCTGATAACTGTAGTGGTGACGGCCGTATTGCTTTCTCTGTTCCATATGTTAGGCATCTTTGAAGCAGATGTTCAGCAGTGATTGTATCGGTGCCACAGTTACATTCATCAGTAGTTCCTATCTTGTAGTTTGTTGAATAGATGGTAACCTAGACTGTTGTGGCCGGTGTGGAGTCTGAAGATTACCACTTGTTCTCTTCTGGTGAACTGACATCTAACTCTTATAAAGCTGGCAGTCCGCCTCAGGCTTCTCTCGTCGCCATACAATTTTTCCTACAACTGGGTTGGTCAAACTGATCTGTAAAGTATGCAATAAACATTGCTGTAGTTAATAAATTATCACAGTTACTAAATTTAGGAGGTTAAGAAGTACTTGAAGGGGACATATGTTCCCTTTCGCCCAAATAATTATTGATACGTTGGCCGATTTAGTCACCCAAGTCGATACGTCCTTAAATAATTATTCAGTGACAGAGTAGTGACACGTTTATTTAGAATTTGGTAGTATATAAAAATTTTTTTTTGTTAAAAGAGCTGTTAATTAATTAACAGATTTCATACAATCACTTTTCTTTCAATTTAACTTTTGAAGGGTTGCTTCGTTGCTTCAAAGCCAACGCATCCAGATAAATTTGACTACAAAGTTCAAATGAAAGTGAAATGCAACGTAAAGGAAAGAAACGACCACCGGAGACATAGCAATATCATCAGGATATGCATCAGCGATAGCAAGCTATAATTAAAACCGTCATGTTTTGACGGGTTACTTATTCATGTTATAATAAAAGAGGTAGCAGTAATAAGAGCATAAATATTATTTGGCCGGTCTGAATATTGGTCAGCCCATGTTGTTCTACAGTCCTGAAGCAGTCTGTGATGCAACAATAATTTGCTAGTTTATTATTCCCTTCCTGTTTTATTTTTTGAATTCTGAAATATGTACCGATTTGGAATTCATTTCATTAATTCTTTTCTATTGCTATTGTGAGAGGAAACTAAGAAAGCTAACACCAACTAGCTCCATTGGTTAATTCTATGTTATGCATATTTCATGATTATTTAATTATTGTTATGTGAAGGATGATTTGTGGGCTCACTTGCAGATACATATTTCCGTTCTCCGCTCCTGAAGGAGCATGGGGCCACCAGTGTGATTTGCCTCCGCATGAAGCATTCAGATGCTGTTGCAGTAGTGGTTTCGGTAGCAACCGATGTTACACGGTGAGATTGCCAGCCTCATGCACAACACCATACTAGTCTCATTGGACGATATGCATGAGTGTGTGAGATAGTTGAATGTGTCAGGTGGGCGCATGTTTTCTGAATGGTAAGTGTTATTATTTATGCTATTGATTTTCACTTAGACATTGTTTTTATATATTGTTTTTCAGACAGTCTACGAACACTGTCTGGGTGTTCGGTATTTTTTTTTTTTTTTTTTTTTTTTTTTTTTTTTTTTTTTGCGTACGCCCGCTAATACTCGAGGCGAAATCTCAGGTTATTATTTATGTCTAACCTGACATTGATTTTACGTGAGTATCGCTTTATTTCTTGTACAGAGACAGGTGTCCCTCGCCATTCAGGCAAATACTCGCCGATTTCGGAGGTACCCATTGCAGCTGGGTCGGCTCAGGAGCCGCCAGTCCCTGGTCGACGACACTCCTTCAAATGTCCTCGCCAGGTCTCGAGTTAATCCAGTCCAAATCCCGGTCGACGAAAAATCCTCAAATGCCGTCGCCCGGGTTTGATCCTGTATCACCCGGTCGCCAGAGCGGTGTTGTAACCACTACGCTAGCGCAGCTTTCGGTAGTATTAAATGTTGATCTGTATAAGGCTTTGTGTTGCTTGAATTGCTAAGTCTGCTGCTGAGAGGGTTGCAAGCAACCAATAATTGCAACGCCTGTCAACCGATCCTTTATAAATTTTCTTAGTGCACGGGTCTTGGGTGTGGAATCCACAGCTAGCCCCTGTCACACTATAATTTAAATCTTTCTTTGACAGTTTGTCTGTTACTTCAAGATGGCGCCAAAAGTTGTTGACCTAGAGGAGATCATCATCCAGTGGGCATGGAATCTTGTTCAGCGCACACGGAGTAAGGTGTACAGGAAGCTCAAGTTTGAAGATTTGAAATTTGAAGTAATCTGGGATAGGGTCAAGTTTCTGGCTGAAGATCCCGTATATTCTGATGAGAGGAAGCTGGATAAACCTCACTCGCAGGTTGTGTTCAAGTAAGATCTTGAATCTTATTTATTTTTAATCGTTTCGTAAAAACATTTAATAAATACAATTTTTATTAACAACAAATATTTTCGAAATTTCCTGGGTTCCGTTAATTTTTCCCGGGACTCGACTGTCACGGATTGCCTCCCCTGGTTTGCAGTAGTGGTCCATGGTGGCCAAAACTCAAGAGTATCTAAATGGGTCGTCAAAGGTGTTTACCTTCGCACAAGATTACTCTTGGTAGAGATGTAGATAGAAGGGTAAAGCCGCTTCTATCTTTCTGGATAATTCACAAGATAATTCAGAAGTCAAGAACAATGCTGCTTCGCGCTGGACATTTGTTAACTTATATCAGTCCGTCGCCTTTTGTGAAGGATCTATGCAATGGTTTTTAGCCCGTTCAAACCACCAGCTGAGTTAATTCAGCGAATTTCCTCTTATAATGGAATAGCTCTGTTTACAGGTAAATGTATGTCTCTCTCTCTCTCTCTCTCTCTCTCTCTCTCTCTATATATATATATATATATATATATATATATATATATATATATATATATATATATATATATATATATATATATATATATATATATATATATATATATATATATGGAATATTCTGGCTCATACGTTTGCTTTCATACATGTAATAAGTGAATCAACTATGTTTGTTTAGTTTTAACATAGTATGTAACAAATTTAATAATAAATTAGTATTAATAGTTAAAAATAAGTTACTTTTATATTGGAATCAAATTTTCTCTTCACAGAGATTTAAGGTGAGGATATAGTCAGAAAATTATGTCCCTTTTTTGCTGGTGCCTATTTATAAGCACAACTGTCATAAGGGAGTCCTGCAGCTGTGGTTTTCTTCACTTCTTGGTGATGAGTGTACATCTGTCACATGAGTGGCGTAGTAACTTCAGTACTTCGAACCGTCTGATAGCTTGTAACCACAAACGTTTGGAAAAATAGGAAAACAAATGCCTCTGCTAAGTACATTTGTGGACTGCCAATTAGCAGGCGTATTCTCTCTGTCGACCTCTACACCTCACGGTAGAAGGAGAACGACTAAGTAAGTAAGTAAGTATTCTCTCTGTCCACACACCAATGTTAATCTCTCAGAGCAATTAAATTCCCGAGTACACCGTGTAGCTCAGGGAAGATGAATAAAATTCACCATATTCCTCTGGGTATTAACTGGGAAAATGTGTCTGGGCAGAGCGAATAATGAGTTGCCTGAGTTACAATTAACAAAGTGCATATATCTCACAAAATATTATACACTTTCGGCACACGTGATGTAATCATCAATCATCACTGCTCCATTCGGAGTCTGGGGTCACCCCTGCTGTCGGTTTTCCGCACGACTAGCTAGAAGAAATCACCAGCGCTTGCTGCAGTAGAAGGTAAAGGATCCCGTTACACGCCCATTGAGGCATATTGGGAATATGGTGTTAGGCCCATATTTTCTTGACCATTAGGACCCCTAGCAAGAAAACATGACTTGACGGTCTGGAAATTTTGAATCCCTGTTATGACGGGTGAATCTGCGAAACACTTCGTGTGGGAAAGTTTCTCTTATGACGGGTGAACCAATTCCTTAGGGTTCCAGTCTTGGTATTTAAAGTCCTGGTCCCTTACGTTTTTCAGTCTCTGTATTTATAAAGGTGGGCTTACTTTTTAAGGTTTTAAGTTTCCCAAATACTTCGATCGGTCACTTAAAATATAGAATTCTAAGTCTGATGTCTCTCTGGCTTCTGGGTGTCGCTCATTTGACGTGTGCTGCAGTCTCTCTGTTCTGTGCCTCTAATTTCACTACATTATATGTACAGTTCTTAGTTCACATCACAGATGATACTTCCGTCGGATGTTCCAACAGGATCCATAGTTTATTCCGGCTTCTTACTGTGACAGGGGCTAGGTGTGCCTCACACCCAAGACCCGTGCACTAAGAAAATTTATAAAGGATCGTTTGACAGGGGTTGCAATTATTGGTTGCTTGCAACCCTCTCAGCAGCAGACTTAACAATTCAAGCAACCCAAAGCCTTATGCAGATCAACATTTAATTCTACCGAACAGAACCGAACACCAAACAAACAATCAAACACCCAGTCAGTGTTCGTAGACTGTCTGAAAAACAATAAATAAAACAATGTCTAAGTGAACATCAATAGCATGGATAATAACACTTACCATACAGAAAACATGCGCCCACCTGATATCATCAACTATCTCACACACTCATGCGTGTCGTCCAATGCGACTAGTATGGTGTTGTGCATGAGGCTGGCAATCGCACCGGGTAACATAGGTTGCTACCGAAACCACTACTGCAAGAGCATCTGAACGCTTCATGCTGAGACAAACCACACCGGTGGCCCCATGCTCCTTCAGGAGCGGAGAAGAGAAATATACATCTCCAAGTACGCCCACGTGCTCTCACAAACCATGTTCACATAACAATAATAATCAACCGGACATAAAATAATATTCTTCAATACATGTACAACAAATAATCTCAATAAGGAGAATTAACTACTACCTCTCAACCGACCCACGTCAATACTCGTCCCTGTACTCTGAACATGTCGTAAGTGACGACTGGTGCGCCTGGCCACAAGCGTGTCATATATGACCCCTGATGAGATTGGGAACTCATCACATGAAACACATTATTACAGAAACAACCACTGTAATAGCATAAAAATGCTTCTGTTGACTTATGGTGGACACCAGCCGCATTGGTGTTTCCATGCTCCACCAGGAGCAAACAGAGAAACACCTGTCTCAACTTGCCTTACGCAACCAAGGAGTGGCTCTCATCTCACCAGAAATCTAAATGACTATTCTCCCTTCAAAGTAACCACTAAAGATAAACAGTAGAATAATCAATCATCGTGAAATACGCTCAATACTTTTACATTAAAGAAATAAAATATAATTATTCTCGACGTAAACCAAACTGGAACTAAATACACAGCGTGTCACCTGGCGTAACATTTACCACGCGGTGCGTGTTATTCCGACTCGCTGGCGTCGCTTTTTATCACCACGAGGCTGCTATCTTGCTATCGTTAATCTTATCTAAATTCCAGTGAAATAGCCTCACACTATATCTGCCTTTCTGAAGAATGAAATAATCGCTCTTAAACTTTCACATCTATCTATCTACCTATTTATCTCATTAAACATTAAAATAGCCACATCGATATAATTTCAGAATCCTAGAAAACTAATGCTAATTTAAATTAACTCACGTGCTCAAGGCATTTACAGCTTGGCTCTGTGTCTCTTACTTCGTCTGTTCTCTCTGGGCGGCTCTCTCGAAAATAGACTAGTTTCGCCGCTTTCTACACAACTATTTCTAGAGCAAAAACACAACTAATATGTAGGCTTTATTATGGCCTTGTAATAAATCCCGCTTGAAGATAACGGGGTGAACAGGCACTAAACCACAGAGACAATATGGCTGACCAGATGGGGCCAGCGCCGAGAACGACAGATCTCAAGATGGCGCTGTCACATTACTTTAATCCAGTCGTAAGCTCTTTAGCACTGGGTTGGGGTGTCTAATTTTAAAATATCCCCCACGTGTTTTAAAATATTAAATTTCATATTCCGAAGCATGGCCTCTTTCAAATAATGCAGTAATATTTCCGCTGGCTCACAACAAAATGCTACCATGTTTGCCTTGCGTAATGTCTTTCGCCAAGATGTCTACCCAGACAGATTATTTGTAACAATCACCCGGGATTGCCCCCCAAAAAGCAATAAACGCATCTACACCGACGTCGGCAACCCAGACAGACAATCTTTTGTTCTTTTCATGTCGATCGGACGAGACCGTGTTGTCACCAGCTTTTCTCCTGGGGTCAAATGTTGGACCGACACGTTTCAAAAGATGGTCCTATTGATAGAATGGATAATCGTACAACCGGTATAATTACCTGGTATTACCGCAGTTACCTTGCGGAACGTAAACAATTCTGCGCGTAAAGCAGATACGTCCGTAGGGTGGTAAAGTGTTAGAAACTTCACCTTACTAGATCCAGCATAGAGAGCACAAGTGAATGCAAAGGCATGATAATTGCCAAATAAAACGATTGATGAGAAAAATGAAGAAAACGAAATGATACTGCCGTAGGGCTGAATGTGTGAGAGATCACACGAAAGAGCACGTTAGACGTTCTGTGACATCGACGCACAATAAATACGAAAATTTCCAGGGAATCTCATCCCGGGAGTTCTGAAACCAGAAACCCTAATATATATATATATCACTACCAATAACAAATGTCAATATCTCCTCATCCATGTAAGTTAGAATTATTTTTTTATGGTTACCTCGTAAAGAAACCATCACATTTTTAGGAGCAGTGAGATAATTGATAAATTGTCCGATAATGTGCAGATAACGCATACGTAATGCGCAGCCGCGGAATGTGATGAAGTGTAGTGAAAATGGCGGAGTTCACGGTACAGCAGAAAGTGCAATGCTGTTATTGGCTTGCGGAATTAAAGTTTCCCATTGTTGTGCAAAGGAGATTCAGGCAGGAATATGGACAGAAACCTCCAGAGCGACATACAATAGTGAAATGGCACAAGCAACTGTTGGAAACAGGTTCTTTGTTGAGAAAGAAGGGAAGCGGCAATGAAGCGTTGTCTCCAGATAGAGTTGAAGCAGTTATCGAAGCGTTTCAACGTAGCCCGCGGAAATCCATTCGACGGGCAAGTGGAGAATTGGGTATTCCAAAATCTACTGTTCACGACATTGTGCACAAAAGATTGCGGCTTAGAGCCTACAAGATCCAGCTAGTGCAGAAGGTACAGCCAAATGATAAACCCAGACGGGCCGAGTTCGCAAATGCAATGCTATGTCACCTCGATGATGACAATGAATTTCTCAATCGTGTGGTATTCTCCAATGAAGCGACCTCACACACTTGTAGCAAAGTGCACCGGCATAATTGTAGGATATGGGGAAATGAAAACCCACATGTCGTAATGGAGCATGAGCGAGACAGCCCTGAACTTAACGTGTGGTGTGCCTTAACCTCGAATTATGTGATCGGGCCATTATTCTTCGCCGAAGCCACAGTCAGAGGAGCAACATACCTACACATGCTGCAAACTTTTGCAGTTCCTAGGATACCAGAAGGATTCATATTCCAGCAAGATGGAGCACCCCACACCATGCCAATGAAGTAAGAAACTACCTTCATCAACAATTTCCAGACAGATGGATTGGAAGATTAGGTCCCATTGATTGGCCACCAAGGTCACCAGATTTGACCCCCTTAGATTTCTTTCTATGGGATACGTAAAAAGCTTTGTCTATCAAACTCCGGTGCAGGGACTGGATAATCTTCGGCAGCGAATAATTGACGCTTGTGCATCCGTCACACCTCAGATGCTGCAAAACACGTGGAGAGAGATAGAATACCGTCTTGACATTCTTCGAGCCACTAAAGGCGCTCATGTGGAGATCTACTGAAACTTGGTGAGTTGCTACTGAAACTTAATGAGTTTGCCTAACAGAAAATCAAAATCCTGTCGGTCTGCTATTATTAGTATAAGAAATATTGACATTTGTTATTGGTAGTGATTCTGCCGGACACACTGTACAGGTATATATTTACAAAGTAATTGTTTTAAAACATTGTAGCAGACGTGATATCTCTCGTGCAGTTCCCGGGGGTCTCTAAAGTGCCAAAGAAAGACTAGGACTGCTGCTAATTCAAGCATGTCGTACAAGGCGCCTAATATGGGTTTGTACATGGGGCTGGTAACTTTAAAAATGTCCACAGAAACCACCACTTCAAGAGCACGTGGTTGCTCGGTGCAGGTTTACTGCAAGGGGATCAGCTACAGTGGTGGCTCCTTGCTCCGTAAGGAACTCAAATGAAAATGCTGATGACGTTGATGATGAGACAGGGATTTATGTCATTTTTTGTTTCATGGCATTCATGGAAGTAAGGTTCCTCTTTCATAACGTTTTCCAATACCTAGTAGGAGGCATCACAAAATTTATTGATGGCACTTTCAGTTCTTGTGTCTGACACTGTCTTCTTGTTCTTTCAGGATTGCAAGAACGTTCCTGCCTGTACACCTTTGTTCCCTTTGTGGTCTTCCACTTTTTTGCTATAGTGTGTATGACTCGACTTTCAGATCTTATAAATCCAACTCTTACATCATTTTGGTACATACGCGACTCCGTTTAGCTGTCTGATCTGCTAACTCATTTCGAGACATTCCTATGTAGGCTGCTACTGAAAAGGCCTCACGTTGCATCCTTTGCTTATTAAAGATGTGTTAATTAACATTATATCATATTTAAGAGCTTTTCGACTACACCTATGATTGTGTACGAGTGCATGCAGAAATGATAGAGAATTTGTAATGGATAACAGGTATTGCTTTGAAGCAGGCTTCATGCAGTTGTGCACTTATTTTACTTATGGAACGGAAACAGGATATTCATTTTGTAACAAGCACAGCTCACACCATTTCTCTGACACTCGTTGTGAGAATCGTACCATTAGACCAGTCGAAAAAGGAATTTTGCACGAATTGATTTATTGGAGTAAGCGGCATTGGATGAACCGTACCATTGGACTAATTGCTACTAGACCAGCTGAATTCATCCTCACAAAATGTCCCAACCAACTTATCCCTTATCTCTGGATGTATGTTTTTACCAGTATTGTTTCAACAATGACCTTTGATTTCTTCGCAATTCTAAGTAGGTCATTTCGTCTTCAGTTTCCACACTGGGGTGAGCCAGGGCCATAAGAGAATTTTAAGGGCAGACTTGAGAATGGAAGGAAGAAGAATAGCTTAAAAGTAGCTGCGATATATCAGCTCACAAAAACAAAGGATGATTCACACTTAAGCGTGCAAAAAAGTAAGGCAAAACGGGGGAGGGGGGGAAGGGGACAAGTTTCAGGGCTTCACTTTATTATGGTTAAAAAATGTACTATAAAGGAGAGAATAAATGTTCCATACATTATATTGATTAAAATAAAAGTGGATAGTTAGTTTTTATTTATCAGTAGTTCGTCATATCGTTCACTTACTTACTTAGTCGTTCCCCTTCTACCGTGAGGTGTAGAGGTTTGGAAGAGAGAGCGCCAGACTATCCTATCGGCTGTCTTCCTCCTGGCCTGGTTCCATTCTAGTCCTCGGTCCTTCAAAGATTGTCTAATGTTGTCCTCCCAGCGGATTCTGGGTCGTCCTCGGGGTCTGGATCCTTGGCTCTTTGTTTCCCATGCTTGTCGTGGTATCCGATCTTCTCCCATTCTGCAGACATGGCCAAACCATCTTAATTGGGACTGTTCTACTTGGGTCTGCAGGGGATAGGATTTATGGCCTTGACGTATCGTCTGGTTGCGTACCATGTCTCTTCTTGTTACTTCAACCACCTTCCTCACATACCTCATTTCTGAGGTTTGGATCTGGCTTTTATGGGTTGTAGTCATTATATCGTTCACATAAAAAATGTATATATAAATATGTGAACAATATGACGAATTACTGATTAATTTTGAGCGTTAAATATGTGGAACGCGACAAATATGAAATACGATTTTCATTTTAAATAATAGTGATTAAAAAGATTAAGGAGCCACGCTAGCGTAGTGGTTACAACACCGCTCTGGCGACCGGGTGATTCAGGATCAAACCCGGGCGACGGCATTTGAGGATTTTTCGTCGACCGGGAATTGGACTGGATTAACTCGAGACCTGGCGAAGACATTTGAAGGAGTGTCGTCGACCAGGGATTGGCGGCTCCTGAGCCGACCCAGCTCTAATGGGTACCTCCGAAATCGGCGAGTATCTGCCTGAATGGCGAGGGACCACCGTCTCTGTACAAAGAAAAGGAATACTCACGTAAAATCAATGTCAGGTTAGACATTAACAATAACCTGAGATTTCGCCTCGAGTATTAGCGGGCGTTAATAAAAAAATGATTAAAAGGCTCTTCCAAAAGGGGAGGGAAGAAGAATACATGTGCTTACTGTGTCATTTCACCAATTCAAATGAATACCATCGGTATGTTATCACGGAAAGAGAAGAAAACATAACGCTCTTCCAGAAAACCTAGGAATGAAAAGAAAATTCATGCAGAAGATCAAAATTAGACAGCTAAAATATTTTGGCCATGTAAAAAGACATAACACCTTATCGAAGACCATAACAGAAGGCAGAGTTTAAGGCAAGCGTGCAAGAGGAAGACAGCGCTATAAGTGGGAAGATAACATCAAGACAAGAAACAGGAAAGAGTCTATCAGAGTGCACCATCAAGACAAGAGACAGGAAAGAGTCTATCAGAGTGCACCATCAAGACAAGAGACAGGAAAGAGTCTATCAGAGTGCACCATCAAGACAAGAGACATGACAGAGTCTATCAGAGTGCACCATCAAGACAAGAGACAGGAAAGAGTCTATCAGAGTGTACCATCAAGACAAGAGACAGGAAAGAGTCTATCAGAGTGTACCATCAAGACAAGAGACAGGAAAGTCTATCAAAGTGTACCATCAAGACAAGAGACAGAAGACGTTGGAGATCCATTACAGCTTACTTTCGATGTGAAGATGGCACCTGATGATGATGTTGATGATGGGCTGTGCAGATCCTATCTACCAGACCACAATGTCTTTTATGTTTGGACATGCGCCCTAATGTAACCGATGAACCTTGTGTTTGGGCTGAACGGGCGCCCCTTGTCAGAACGAGGAAAAACTCTTATTTAAAAAAACAAAAAACGTGCAGTAACACGAAATTAAGTAACAACGTTACAAATGTTGTTACTAAACAATCAGTCTACTATATTTTATTTATTCAAACGTTCACTACCCTTCAGTCTTCTTCTTCTCCTCCCCCTCCCCTTCAAGCAGCTTTGAACAAATTCAAGCCAGGTCGTTATGTCTTGTGCCATCTATGTTCACTTCATCTACGTCTCCAGTTCTCTTCTTCACGTATTTGTCCGTCTCCCTCTAACTCTATTATCCTTGGAACTCCAGAACAAGAACTGTCTTGTAATGCTATCATTAGGTTTCCTCAAAGTCTTGTCCTATCCATCGCCAGCATCTTCTTCTAATCTCATGTGTCACTAGCACTTGTCTGGTTCTTGACATCAGTTCCACATTAGTTATCTTGTCATCGGTTCCACATTAGTTATCTTGTCATCAGTTCCACATTTGTTATCTTGTCATCAGTTCCACATTAGTTAACGTGTCATCAGTTCCACATTAGTTATCTTGACATCAGTTCCACATTAGTTATCTTGACATCAGTTCCACATTAGTTATCTTGTCATGAGTTCCACATTAGTTATCTTGATGGAAATAATAGGTAAACAACTCGTTAGCGCAAGAAAGACAGGAAAAATAGGCGTGGCTAAAATGTTAGTCCACAGACAGCGAATTACGTGAGTTTTTGCGTAGCGAAACGTAAACACTAACGAGGAGCAAAGGTGGACTGATTTATGTAGTCTATTTACATATACACGTCACAGATAGGAACCACTTTGATTGTCAGATAAAGGCAACGGACCCCTTTGATTGTCTGATGAAAGCTATGGTCCCCTTCTTAGAAAAAAAAAAACATACAAAAGCATAATAAAAAAATCTTTTACACTTTAAATTTTAGGTTACATACACGGACTCTCTAGAATCCATTGATGGACCCCAAAGTATCCGTTGATCACAGGTTCAGAACCCCTGCTATAGAGAAAGGCTTTCGTTTCGATAATTTAGGTCAGTTTTTTCTGCCTTATCTTGTCAAGATGATATTTTTATATGTTTCTTCTTTTTCTTCCTCGTTCACCAGCAGACGTCAACTTGAATATGTTCAAAGACAGCAGACGCCAACTTGAAGCTGTTGATATCTCCGTACAATTGTTTTCATGAATGGCACTGGTGATGGCCATATGTATTTTCTCTGTCTCATATGGTTGGCACCTTTGAAGCAGATGTTCAGCAGTCATTTTATCAGTGCCACAGTTACACTAACTGCCACAGTAAGATCTGGAAGGAATTATTCACCATACATAGACATAAAAAGAGGTGTCAGACAAGGTTGTGTGCTGTCCCCCTGCCTATTTAATTTATACACCGAAAAAATTTTCAAACAGATACAGGAAATACCAGGACTGAACATCAGTGGAAGATCAATAAACAACCTTAGATATGCAGATGATACCGTGTTGTTAGCTGAAAGCGAACAGGAGTTGCAAGAACTAGTGAAGCAAGTGAACAGTATAAGTCATGAATATGGACTCGACATTAATATTGAGAAAACTAAAACTATGATAATTAGCAAAACAGACGATAAACCCACATTAAAGATAAGCGTAAATGGGAAAATCCTGGAACAAGTCAAGAGCTACGTATATCTTGGTCATATAATAACAGAAGATGGCAGATGTGAAACAGAAATCAAGAAGAGAATAGGAATGGCCAAAGCTACATTCAACAACATGAAACATATACTGACATCCAAACAGTTATCTCATAAATTAAAACTGAGAATCATAAAGTGTTATATATATTCTGCATTTCTGTATGGTGCAGAAACATGGACGATGAATAAGCATTTGGAAGAAAGAATTGAGGCTCTTGAAATGTGGATATATAGAAGAATGGGGCGTATCTCATGGAAAGAGATGAAAACAAATAAGGAGGTCCTAGAAAATCTAGGTATGAAAAGAGAACTAATGAGAGAGGTCAAAGTTCGGCAGCTAAAATACTTGGCCACATAAAAAGGCATAACACCTTGCAGAAGACCATAACAGAAGGGAGAGTTGAAGGTAAACGTGCAAGGGGAAGACAGCGCTATAAGTGGGAAGATAACATCAAGAGATGGACGGGAAAGAGTCTATCAGAGTGTACCACCAAGACAAGAGACAGAAGACGTTGGAGATCCATTACAGCCAACCTCCGTTGTGGAGATGGCAACTGATGATGATGATGATGATGATGACAGTTACACTCATCAGTAGTTCCTATCTTTAATTATTTGTTGAGTAGATGATATCTCAATCTGTTTTGACCTGTGCGAAGTCTGAAGATTAACACTTCTTCACTTCTGCTGAGTTGGAAATATGCATCGTTTTTTTTTTTTTGGTGGCCTGGATGTTCTGCTATAAGTTCTACTTGTGTCACTTTAAGGTAGTTTCCCCCCTCCCCCCTTTTGTTAACCTGTCAGCCTCCTCATTTCCGGGGAAATTGTAGTGAGAGGGGATCTACTGTATCACAACTCATGTATATGTTTGATAATGTATTTTTAATTGCATTGTAATTTCTTATTTATGAGATTAACGATAACAATCTCATCACTGTCATGAGTAATTTTGCTATTGTCACAAAATGTATTGCTTTTTTTTGTACTTTTACGCCAAAGGGCCTCACTCGCGTGTTGCCAAGGTTCAGAGTGGAATCAAGGAATATTAACACTGTAACTTAAGATGAATGTCGTAAAGAGCGATTAAAGGGTGTTGAGCATAAGGGCCGGCTAGACCATCCGTCAGAAACTTTTAAGCCATAACATCTTTAACAACAGTATACAGATGGAGATGGATAGGACACACTCTGAGGAAACCTGTTGATAGAATTACCAGGCAGTCCTTGTTCTGGAACCCCCAGAGTAAGAGAGTTATAGGTAGACCACACACACGCACACGGAGAGGAGAGCTAGAGAAAAAGATAAAATTTTAAGGAATACATGGATAGACCTTGAGGTGTTGGCACACGACAGTAAGACATGGACAGGTCTTGAACTTTTGCCGCACGACCAGAAGACGTGGACAGACCTTGACCCGTGGGAACACGACAAGAAGACATGGACAGACCTTGACCTGTGAGCACACGACCAGAAGACATGGACAAACTTTCAACTGTTGGCGCATGACAGGAACACGTGGATAGACCTTGAGCTGTTTACACACGACATGAACATCTGGGTATAAGTTTGCTGAAGGCTTATGTTTCCATGGGGAATTGAATGATAGCGAATGAGGCGACGCTGACGCGGTGGGCTGTTTATACCAAAAATTCTTTTTATTCGTCCTTAGTAACCACATCTATCTCTCTTATAAAACTGGCTATCCGTCTCAGGCGTCTCTCCTTACCATACAGCTTCTCCCCCAACTTAGTTAGAGAAGGCCATGCTACCATGCTGCTTCTTTCGTGGAGCCGACAGTTTTAGAACACGTAATCTACTGTTAGTTTGTCCTCCCCACAGGGGCACATATCTGTCTTTCCAATTTTCAGTATCATCATCTCATCTCAGCCCGTAACCCGTCATGGGTCGTAGGGGTGCCATGGTGGAAGCATCAGCAGACAGGGTCCTCCACTGCTCTCTATCCTCAGCAATGCGTACAAGTGTGGAAAAACCGTGTCCTGCCCATTCTTTGATGTTATCAGCCCAGGATTTTCTTTGCCTTCCTCTTCTCCGTTTACCTTCGACTGTCCCCTGAAGGATCGTTTTCGAAAGGGAGTCATGACGAGTTACATGCCCAAACCAGGCAAGCTTTCGATGTTTCACTATTGACAAAAGTGGTTCTTGGTGGCCTGCATAGGTGTTTTATCTTCTCTCTAACATAGACATTTGTTTTGTGCTCTTTATAGCAAATGCGCAAAATTCTTCTATAACATTTATGCTCGAAAGCCTGAATCCTTCGCTCCGTATCTGCAGTGAGTGTCCAGCTCTCACACCCATACAAGAGAATAGATAATACAAGTGATTTGTATAATTTGATCTTCACAGGAAAACTGATGTTACTTTTCCAGATCACATTCAACTTTGTCATGGCAGCTGAGGCCATCTCAAGTCTTGTCTTGATTTCTTTACTTGATCTTCCATCACTACATATAGTGGACCCGAGATATTTAAAGGTGTTAACTTCTTCTAACGTTTGCCCATTTAACGTAATGTTGGTCGGAACATGTTTCTTATGGCTATTCACCAATATCTTGCTTTCTTCTATATTAATTTCCATCCCATACGTTCTTGTTACTTTCTCCAGTCTAGAGGTAAGGTCTTGAAGTTCTGATTCTGATCCAGCTATCAGATCAATATCATCAGCAAAACGTAGGTTGCACAGAGGTCGGCCTCCAATCGATATGGTTGATTTATAATCGTAGAGAGCCTCCTGCATAATATGTTCTAGATAAATATTAAAGAGCACTGGGGACAGGATACATCCCTGCCGAACTCCTACAGTTGTTTTGAAAAATTCTCCAATGTCGTTGCTTGCAAAAACAGCACTGCTTGCGTCCTTGTATAGTGCTTCAATGATATCTATGATGTTGGTATCAAAATTGAATTTTCTCATTACTTGCCATAAGCCTTCATGCCAGACTCGATCGAAGGCTTTTGTGAAATCGATGAAGTTATGGTATAAATCGTGTTGATGTTGGAGATGTTTTTCGATAAGTACTCTAATATTGAAGATTTGTTCTGAGGTACTTCTTTTTGGTCTAAAGCCAGCCTGTTCCTCTGACAAGATTTCTTCTGATTTCTGTTTTATTCTGTTCAAAAGTATCCTTAACATCACCTTACTTGGATGACTAATAAGGCTAATGGTTCTGTAGTTCTTGCACATTTTTAGATTTCCTTTCTTTGGAAGCGGTATTACTAATGACAGTATACATCTACATAAACTGATTTTTTTACTGACTAACAGGTTGGTTGTCTCACTGGGGCATTTATTTCGCCAGGTCAGTATACGAGAACAAGACAGAAAACTTCCAGGAACACACGTTCCAGACAGACAGGTCTACGGTGTCTACCTGCAAGACCGTCATTACCAAAGGTTTTAGCAAGTGAGTCTTCTTCATGTGTGTGTGGCTTTTAACGTGATTGGTGTGTCTGAGGTCACATGACTGGTATAAACAGCTGTTATTAATCCAAATACGGTAGTTTTAAATTAAAAACACATCCTCCAAAATAGTTTAGTAACCTTGTTGCGGTTTTACTTATAATGCCTCCTTCTCGGGAAACGCAGCGTGCACAATAGAACACCAATTTAAAGAACGCGCAAGGCGTGCAATATTTTCATGGTACATTTTCGAGGAAAGACAGAAACGGCGTGCATGGCACAGTGGAAGCTAAATTTAACACCAATTAAAAGAGCACGCAGGCCTTTCAGTTTCTTCATTGTGCATTGACCAAAAGTCATGATAAGTTTGACTGCTAAGATCCAATGAAGTTGAAATGGATGAAAACGAATGACATGACTACACGAGAATTAGTGATGTCATCAAGATATGCAGGTCAAAGAGCACAACATAATTATGTCATGTCAAATTTTGGCGGGTTACTCGCTCATAGCTTAATTAATCTAACTGGTTGCATGTTATCCCGCACAAGTCATATTTCGTTGCGAGTGAACATCTCTGCACGGATTAACCTATGGTTGTCCATGTCAGTTCCTAATTGTACCTTACATTCAAGAAATTACTATGGGTTGCCTCTGTGTGTCCATCTAATATACCACAGCTCGGTATAACTCAAAACTATGAAATGAGAACAAGTAGAAAGAAACCATTTCCTTACACATTAACACAACATCAGCTCTTGAAAGACAAAAACAAACTACAAGACGCCATCACTGGAAAATGGAAGCACGGCGCATCTTGAACCTCCGCTAAACAATAACGAAAGCCGGTACTTCTTCGCCGTTCTGTGTTACGTACATTGTCTGTCTATACGTCTCTGGCACTTGCATTGTTAGTCGGTCACTTCCAGTTGTTTACACTGTCTATCGTTCCCAGCTAGCTGCTTCAACTGTCTTCCTATCGTTCTTCTTCACTAGTTTCTTCCTGAGATATCACTGGCCGTAAACACTTTCCTGATTGATTTCCTGTTGGCGAAGATGGCTGCCATGTGGAGTAACCGATTTCAAATCTCTGGAATGCCCTTACATTGTTTCTCCCTTTTTTGCTGGCTTTTGAGTGCTAATGGTCTTTACCTGTGTCAGCGAATTTCGCTAGTACTTCTGCTCTCTTTTGTTATAGAGTTCATTTTTCTTTCTTTTATCATCATCGTCATCACCACCATCATCAGTTATCATCATCTTCATCATAATCATCCTCACCGTCGTCGTCATGATCATCACCCTTCAGCTCTTGAAGGATCACAGGCCTTCAACAAACCTACGCCAAATCTTCCTATCCTGTGCCATCAGCTCAGGGTCTTTCCATGTTGCTTTCATCCCCTTCATGCATATCTCCAGCTCTCTTTCCGTCTGTTCTTTGGTGTACTTCTACTTCACCTACCCTGGGGATTACAGAATAAGGACTGTCTGGTAATGTTGACACCGATTTCCTCAGCATGTGTTCTATCCATCTCCAGCGTCTTCTTCCTATCTCTTGTCCCACCGGCACTTGTGCGGTTCTTGTCATCAGTTTCACATTAGTGATCTTGTCATCAGTTTCACATTAGTGATCTTGTCATCAGTTTCACATTAGTGATCTTGTCATCAGTTCCACATTAGTGATCTTGTCATCAGTTTCACATTAGTGATCTTATCATCAGTTTCACATTAATGATCTTGTCATCAGTTCCACATTAGTGATCTTGTCATCAGTTTCACATTAGTGATCTTGTCATCAGTTCCACATTAGTGATCTTGTCATCAGTTTCACATTAGTGATCTTATCATCAGTTTCACATTAGTGATCTTATCATCAGTTTCACATTAGTGATCTTGTCATCAGTTTCACATTAGTGATCTTGTCATCAGTTTCACATTAGTGATCTTGTCATCAGTTCCACATTAGTGATCTTGTCACCAGTTTCACATTAGTGATCTTGTCATCAGTTCCACATTAGTGATCTTGTCATCAGTTCCACATTAGTGATCTTGTCATCAGTTTCACATTAGTGATCTTGTGATCAGTTTCACATTAGCGATCTTGTCATCAGTTTCACATTAGTGATCTTGTCATCAGTTTCACATTAGTGATCTTGTCATCAGTTCCACATTAGTGATCTTGTCATCAGTTCCACATTAGTGTGACAGAAGTATGTAAATATATTATATGATATCTACACGTATTATATAGTCTTTAACAGGTTACAATAAATATGGAAAGATTAGTGGAATTTTGATAGTTATAACTTTCTCATCATTGAGACGTAGGTGGAAATTTAACTTTATACTTAAAGTTTAACTGGAATAGTCCCTTTATTTTGCTGGTGCCTTTTAGTTAGCACTTAGCTTGTATGAGTGAGTCCTACAGCTGTGGTTCATATATTATGTGATGACAAAAGCCTTCTTCACACTGTCTTCCACTGTCGATGGTTAGGATGGATGCTTTTCTCTCACACTAGCTGCGTTAGTACCACAAATCGTCTAATGGCTTGTAACCACGAACTTTAGACAAACAGAAGAAACAAATGCCTCCTGAGTACATTTGTTCGCCGCAAACTAACAGGCCCATTATCATGCGCTCAACCCACCAATGTTAACCTCTCAGAAGAATTAAATTCCCGAGCACACAGTGTAACTCAGGGAATATGATGAACATTCACCCATATCCTTCGGGTGTTAACTAGGAAATTGCGTCTGGAGTGCATAAATAATGATTTGCCTGAATTACAATTAAAAAAGGTACATAATTCACACAAGATAATATGTTACACCTTAGGCACATGTGATGTAAATCATCACTCATCGCTGCTCCAGTCGGAGTCTGGGGTTTCCCGCACGACTAGTCAAAAACAATCTCCAGCTCTTGCTGTAGTGGTTCATGAATATACTATTTTCATATGTTGAGGTTGCCAGCCTCATATATAACCACTAGCAAGAAAACATGTTAAATTCACGTTTGTAATAGAAATGCTTACACTTACCCCAAATAATGGGTATACACAATCTCCTGCACAGATTAGATGGACACACAGCACTTTAGGTTAGGTGCTGTTCGAATCACTTTGGTCTGGGAAATTAGAGTTAATTTCTCTGACGGCGAGTGTCTCTGCGAAATCACTACCTGGGAAAACTTGAGTTAAAGTCCTCTTATGACTGGTGAATCTGATTCCTAGGTTTCCAGTCTTGTTATATTAAAGTCCTGGTCCCTTAAATTTTCAGTCTTGTATTTAAATATGCGGGTTTACTCTTAAGTTTTCAAAGTTGCCCAAATACGTTGAACTGTCACTTATAAGTATGGAATACTAAGTCCAATATCTCACTGGCTTCTTGGGAGTTGTTTGCTGTACAATGCGATCTCTTTGTGTGTTCTGTGTCTGGGATTTCACTACATTAGACTGCACAGTTTCCAGTTTAAATCCAGCTGGATTACCGCTGAATGTTCCAATCGCTCTCTAGCACTAGAGGGGTCGGTTTGTTTATCATTACTCATCCCACGCGTATTTGAAAAATATAAAATTTAATATACACGCGTGGCCTCTTACAACAGGGATGTCTTATCGTTACATAAGACTTCCGGTCGCACCTCTGTCTACACAATATTGTGACCGTGTGTTCCTGTCGTAATGTCTTCCGCCCAGATGTCTACCCCGACAGATTATCTAATTATCGTCTTTATCTGCGTGCCTCCACCAGACAGATGTCTGGTCAGACAGTGTTGTCTTCTTTCATCGTCCACACAAATACGCTTGTGTCAACACGATCAGTAGCTTTTCACTGGGGTCAAATGTTGGACCGACACGTTTCCACAGGTGGTCAGACGGATTCAAAGAGATAAGCGGGTGACCGGTCTGATGACTGGGTATTGTTACGATAATACCACAGTTCACCTGGCGGAACGTAAACACGTCTGAGGAGTGGCAAACAATAAGATACGCATTACTCCCGTAGCAAATACTGCCACAGGGGAGTGGCGTGTTAGAGACCACCATGCTATGTACAGCATAAAGAGTAAAATGAATGAAAGGGCAAAATGAAATGCCAAATAACAAGCGAATAATGAAGAAATATGAAGAAAAGAAGTTTACGGCCCGGCCGGAGGGCTGAAGGTGAGAGAGATCACACAAAAGGAATGAATAGACATTTTGTCACAGTACGGCTTCTTACAATGCTGTAAAGGTGCGTAAGGCTTCCTGGTTTGGTTTGGTTTTAAGGACTATCTTCATTGCATGCGGACAACTCAATCAGTGCTACGATCACCTCCCTTAGACCACACAAGGAGGATCTCAGCGCAGTGCATGAACTCCGTAGCACTGGCGAAGATCCCAATTTGTACATACATGAATTTTCTATAAATATGTTTGTGTGCCGGGCAGGTTTTTCCTAATTTAAGATGCTTCTTAAGATGCAGTAAAGGGGTGCGAGGCTTTTTAAGATGCTGTAAAGGGGTGTGGGGCTTCTTAAATGCTGCAAAGGCGTGCGAGGCTCTTAAGATGCTATAAAGGGGTGTGAGACTTCTTAAAAGTGATGTAAAGGGGTGTGAGGCTTCTTATGATGCTGTGAAGAGTGTAGTGAAACGGACAGGAACATTCTGAAAAATTGCACCGAAATTGAGTAATCTTTATGATTAATCGCAATATAATTATATATGGAGTTCACAACGGAGGAATCATCTAATTGTTCTTGGACGAAAAGGAAGGCAACCAATCAGAAGGGCTAAAAAGAGTCAATGGAACGCAGAGATAGTGAAAAGGAGAAACTCATCGGAATGGAAAAAAGAGATCCAACCAGAGACAGATTAAACCAGTCAGATTGATTAGAGGGAGATCCAATTCTGGACTCTCAAAAATTCACTTCAAGATCTCAAATCTGAGAAGACGTCCAGCAGACTGACCAACACGAGTAAGAAGCCACCAGCTACAGCAGGCAGCGAATAAGTCAAGCTGACTTGCTCACGTGAAGCTGATTGCTTAGCGAAAAGCTCAAGCCAGTTCGTGATAAGTGTCTGAAGGGTATGTTTATAAAAATGTATAGATTATTATTTTAGTGTCATGTAATTTGATGTAATATTTAACATTAATGTTATGACTGACTTTGCTTTACATGCTGGTGTCTGATCTTGGTACTCCTAACACTACGCTGACAACTGAAGTTAGTCTGCAGCTGAATATAACCTGAAACAATCCTGAACAGCATTGACACAGCTAGGGTCCTTGTTAGGAGTACAGAATGTTAGCTTACAGCCCTTTTCAGAGCTTAGTTTTTAATGCTTTGTGCACAAGATTTCGTCTTCTTCTTCTACTTCCTCTTCTTTGTTCGATTCAAATTCCTCTATTTTTATAAAGGGAAACCACTTTGACATAACTGAAGACAAGGGAAGATTTATTAAGACAGAATTAATAATTTAAAAAAGCTTTGTCTATACTCTTCCGAGGTATTTTATTGTTGGTATGATGTACTTCTTTGATAGACATGACCACGACTAAGTTGTCAATAATGAGGATTTTAATCAATAGTGGCCAGTGATCATTGGAGGATCGTCTTAGTTGTAGACAACAGATACCATAGTTTGCAGGATACTAGACGTGAGTCGTAACCAAAGTTTCTGGTAAAGTGTAAAATCGACTGCAGTGTGTGAGTAGAGGACGAACTTTATAGTAGCATCGCGTCTACCTGTCCAGGAAAGTCTACACCTGATTCAGCTACAGATGTATCTGTAGAGAAAGTATCTGACTAAGATAAGTGAAAGGAGTCTGGCGAGAAATAAAACCAACTATCACCACAGTCCAATATGATGAGAAGAAACATTGACAATTTATTAATTTCCAGCTGGTGATTTTGTAAATACCCATCTGAAACGTTTACTTTACCGTACATCTAATGATTACTAAAGTATATTGATTTAATTTATAAACTGCCGTTTATTAATTTAATTTCAGTTCCAGTGCGAATTTTTGTTCTTGTGTGTATTTAAAAGAATAATTGATATTTCGAATCGGTAGGGACAACTAATGAGCTGCATGTTTACATCATATATTTATAGAGACACCTTTGGAGCATAGGATAGATCTAGTGAGAAGGTGACTTACTTCACAGCTCTCTTCTACAGCTACCATCTAGAAATGTGCAATTATCTACCTGATTTATCCAGTGCAATCCCTACCCCTAATTCTCCAGTTCTCTTCTCCACTTCTTGGAACGCTAAGAAAATATAACTTCCATCTCGCCACAAATGGATGTGAGGCTTTTTAAGAGCTGTAAAGATGTGTTATAAGCCGGAAGATAACACGAAGAGATGGACAGGAAAGAGTTTTATCAGAGTGTCGAAGTACAACTGTTGTTTCCTGTATCATCTACCAGAGTGCACCTTCAAGACAAGAGACAGAAGACGTTGGAGATCCATTGCATGCGACCTTCGTTGTGGAGATGGCAACTGATGATGATGAAAGGGGTGTTACGTTTCTTAAGATGTTGTAAAGGGGTGTTAAGAATTCTTAAGATACTGTATGGGAGTGCAAGGCTTTTTCGGTTGCTATAAAGGGGTGAGGGGTCCGCTGACAGATTAAAAAGCAGTGATGTAAACAGAAGATATAGCCACTTTATAATAGAAAGTTCTTTGTTTGTCCGCAGGGGTCTTAAACTGGACTTGAAAGTGGGGCTTCCAAATGAGATCATGTCCGCTACTGTTGGCTTCGGACGTGACCTTAAACTAGAAACAAGTGAAGAGTCTTCACGTGAGGAGACCATAAGCTGGTCTATAAATAGTATCATCAAGGTAAATGGTTTAGCAAAATGATTGCTTTTGATTTTTCTTGACTTTACTATAGGGTAATCAGATAACATTCAAACAAACTAAAGCAGATCTCGCATACTCTCTCTCTCTCTCTCTCTCTCTCTCTCTCTCTCTCTCTCTCTCTCTCTCTCTCTTTCTTTCTTTCTTTCTTTCTTTCTTTGTAAAAGTCATTTCATAATTTTCACCTTTTCCGTTAGTCGATCACTGACACATGTATTAATTACTCTCATTTTCTTTGTTCTGTATACATTCAACTCTCAATTTTGAATATACGTTTCATTTTATAATTCTGTGGCACCGATAACATGACTGTTGAACATCTACTTCAAAGGTGCCCAACATATGAGAATGAATATATATATATATATATATATATATATATATATATATATATATATATATATATATATATATATATATATATATATATATATATATCATCATCATCATGTGACATATTCTTTCCAGAACGTTGTCTCCCTTACAGCTGCTCTGAACGCATCACGATTCTGGGCAAGTCGACCTGCATCAGCCAAAGACAAGTTCAGACTCTCTGTGATGTCCTGGGTCCACCGTCGTCTAGGTCGACCCCTTCCCCTTTTTCCAGGGACCATGCCTTCCATCACTGTTTTTTCCAGGCTATTATGTCTTTTTATATGACCAAAAAATTTCAGCTTCCTTATTGCGATGGTATTTAGGAGCCAATGTTCCTGTACGTTTAGTGAGTGCAGTACTTCTCTGTTGGTCTTTTTTTCTGTCCAGGGTATTCTCAACATCCTTCTGTAGCATTTCATTTCGAATGATGTAATCTTTTTTGCAACTGTTTTATTGAGTGTCCAAGTCTCGCAGCCGTATGTTGCTACTGGGAATATACATGCTTTGATCAGTTGTAACTTTGTTTCTTTGCTTGTGCCTTGCCATAGGTTTTTCATCTGTATTAGCTTATGTGAAGCAATTGCAAGTCTTCTTTTAATTTCTACTGCACAGTCGCCAGAGCTGTTAATGATTGATCCTAAGTATTCGAATTCATTAACACTCCAGTTCTTTGTTATCAATTTCAATTTCTGGTTTGGTCTTTACTTTGTCTGTTGTCAATACTTTGGTCTTCTTGGTGTTTAGGTATAGATTATGGGCCTCGCTGTGTTTTTTTGGTGGACAGAAGTAATTGTTCAAGTCCTTCTGAGTTGGTCGATAGGAGGACTGTGTCGTCAGCATATCTGATTTCCGGGATCTGGTACCCGCCGATGTTAAATGAGTCAAACTCTGTGTGTTCTTGGTCATCTCTTACATTTCTCATGATATTCTCGGCATAAATGTTAAACAGGTAAGGGGAAAGGGTACAGCCTTGTCTTACTCCTTTCTGTACTTCAAACCATTCTGATGTTTCCCCCTCTATTCTTACGGCTGCCTGTTGTTCTTGGTACAGCAGTGCGATGAGTTGTATAAGGTGGTTTGGAAATCCCATATTTTTCATAATAGCCCATAACTGCTGATGTTGTACACAATCGAAAGCTTTGGTGTAATCAATGAAACAAGTATGTAGGTCAACGTTGAATTCTCTACACTTTTCTATGATGATCCTCATGTTGAATATATGATCTCTAGTGCCTCTACCTGGTCGAAAACCCGCCTGTACTTCGTTTATTTCTGTTTCTAGCTTTTGTTGCATCCTTTTCATTATGATTTGTAATAGTATTTTGCTGGCATGGCTTATAAGAGCTATAGTTCTGTAGTTTGTGCACAGTTTCAGGTTGCCCTTTTTTGGCAAGGGTATGTAAATTGATCTTTTCCATTCCTTGGGCCAAATTCCGCTTTGCCAGATCTTGCAGCATAATGCATGGTATATACGAGCGCTGCCTTCTCCTCCTGCCTGTATCATTTCAGCTGTTATTTCATCACAACCAGGAAAATTCCCACTTTTTAAGTGTTTGATTGCGTTCCGGACTTCCTCTATGGTAGGTTCTGGTTCACGTTCCGCTTCATTCATGACGTTGTTATCTGCCGCTTTGTTTATTTCCGTATACATTTCTTGACAGTACTCCTTCCATCTGTTCAGAATATCTTTACGTTCTGTTAGAGTGTCGCCTTTCTTGTCGTTTATTGCTCGAGGTGATGATTTAAAGTTGCGGTTCTTCAATGTTCTTATTCAGAAAACTTATTCTTACTCAATCCCTGTTCCCGCATTTCCTCTATTTTCCTGCAGGTGTCGTTTATGTATTGTTGTTTGTCTTGTCTGACTCGTTTTTTAATCTGCTTTGTGTATTCCTTGTACAATTCCTGATTTTCTGTATCTTTTTTGGACTTCATTTTTCTTCTCTCTACCACCAACTTCAGTGTTTCGTCTGAGATGTATTCTCGTCTCTTTATACTTCTTTTAGGAATTAACCTCTGTGCATTTGTAATATAAACATCTCTGATGTTATTGGCAAGTTCATCTGGTGTCATTTCCTCCTGTACTGCCATAAGAATGTCAAATTTGTTCTGAATATCGACACTGTACTCTTCTGGTATGGCGCTTGTGTCATAACGTATTACTTTGTCGCTTGTAACGACTTTTTTCAATTTGATCTTGAAGTTTGCAGCAAGAAGTTCATGGTCGGAGTCACAGTCTGCTCCTGGGAGCGTCTTGATGGATGAGATACAAGATCGCCACCTTTGATGTATTAAGATGTAATCTATTTGGTTCTTGCTTTTTCCGTCCGGTGACGTCCATGTATATAGTCTTCTAGGGTGTTGCATAAAAAAGAGTATTTGTGATGACTAGGTTGTTTTCTAGGCAGAATGTTGTCAAGCGTTCTCCTCTCTCATTTCTCTGACCCAATCCATAACTTCCTTTCACTCTTTTTTCATGTTCTAATCTTTCGTTTCCAACTTTGGCATTAAAATCTCCCATTATTATCCTAATATCTTGCTTATTTGCTTTCTCTAATGCGTGTTGCAGTTCATTGTAAAAATCTTCAATTTCCTGTTCTTCAGCAGCTGCTGTTGGCGCATATGTTTGTATAATTGTGATGTTCTTTCTTTTCCTTTCAGTCTGATTGTGACAATGCGGTCATTTATGGGATTATATCCTAATAGGGAGGCAGCTGTCTTTTTAGACAGGTAGAAGCCGACGCCGCTCTGACCTCCTCTCTCTTTGCCTGAGTATATGAATGTTCCTCCTGATGGAATCGAAAAGTGTCCCTGGCCCGACCATCTGTGCTCTGAGATGCCCAGGATATCGATGTTTAGTCTTTCCATCTCGTTCTTCACTATGTAATGTTTTCCTTGGTATAAGCTTCTGACGTTCCATGTTCCTATTTTGATTATTTTTCTAAGACCGATGACATGGTTTTCCGTGGTAACACAGTCAGGCTTTTGGCCGTCATCACGATTACCTGTACTGACGCTGCCAACGATCTCTTCCCCAGTTAAATATGATCTGCCTGGCCTGGGGGCCTCACCACCAGATCTTTGTGTAGTATTCAGATTAGCCATTATGGATATATATATATATATATATAGTGATACTACGTATAACTTTGTTTCGCCATATCGCTCTTTCGTAGTGAGCTCTTTTTTCCACCAAAAAAAAAGGAGAAAACAACAACAAAAGAACTCAAAAGTGCTCAAAATGATAAAGTAAGAACTAATTGTCGAGAATGGTCATCTTTATATACATGATTCCTATCCACTGCTGTTGTGCCGCGTTCAAGCTTTGCTGACATGTTGGCGAATCGGCCAATGTATGCGCTACTGTACTTCATTAACACAATATGTCTTACTAGCAATAACCCGTCAATAATGACGGAAGTAAATCAAAAACTGTAATATATTTTAAAAATATTTTTTAATTCAGTATAACAGTTATTTGACGACAACATTTTTGTGTGAAAGTGCGTTGATTTGTTTCAAAGAATGTTCCCTGATAAAAAAATGTTTAAAACAAAAACTTTCAAGTTTTCCTACGTGATCAAAAGATTGTCCTTGCGCCTTATTGATCGTCATTGCAAATGCTAAAATCACTGGGAATTGACGACGTTGCATCCTAAATGGCAAACTGCGCTCGCTCGGTTCTAAGTCAATGCGAGGAATTAAGACGCGTTCTCCCTTATTACTTCTAGTGATAATTTCTGCATCAATGGAATTCCGATGCACGACTTTTATGACCAACCGCGTGCCATTCAATAGTCCGTTTTTTTTGCGTTCAGATTTCACAATAGCATGATACATGCAGCAACCTTCAATTTCAGCAAATGCGGTAGCATTCCTGATGGCCACTGCTCGTTAAGGAACTCGGTTGGGAAATCAACTGCGTCGTTGGGATCATCGGAAATCATAGTATCTATGCTCCAATAAACCTGTATCATTTCCAGCGAGTAGCTCCAACAATAAGTCTGCAATACTTTAAATTAAAATTTTGTCTTGAAGAAACAATCAAAAACTTGCATTTTAAGGTTATTTTTAACAAAATGAAGAGTTAAATCCGTTTCCGGAATGAAACCGGGTTCTACAATCACAAACTTACATTTTATTCATATATCACTGTCACTCACTTTTTGTTGCACAATTCACCGACTTTTCTTCGTTGAGTGTTACTATTTTCGGGAGAGAACATATAAGGGAAACAATACAATTAATGTCTAACTATCAACCACAGTTGCATCCCTTAGATGAGACCGACGTACAAACGGCGAGAATTATGAAGTTTGATAATTGTATAACTTCATATCTTAGTGTACAATGTAACATTGTGTGGGTTACGTACCGCGAGTACGTGGCGGATAGGATATCGAGTCAGCCGATAAAGAGCTCTGTCTTTCATAAGAGTACAAGTAAGCGGTGCCACATTGTTCCATCTCCCACCGTGCATTTCTAATCGCCGCTGCGTTTCTGCTGTTTTTAAACCCCTGTTTAAAAAATTCGTTATAATAATTACAGATACAGAGATATGGATTAGCTAGACGAAAGCTGAGCTGTACAACACCATCAATATTTGCATTCTCCCGTCCATGCACTACATTTTGGCGATATTTAAAGAACCTCAAACTTCTCTCATATGTTGCATTCATTGCTTCAAACTCAGTATCCTGCATTATACTGTTACTATAAAAAATACGTTACTAAATTACTGCTTCATACGCGTCAAATATCATTTAGTATACAGTACTGCATATAAGTCTTAGTTTAAACATAAACCGATCAGGACTGCATGTCAATTTATGTTATGCTACAATGTCACCGTAGAGCGCTGTTCCGTTTAGTGCTCCATTTTTCTAAGAGCGAATCATAGAGTTTAAGCGGGGTACCACTGGATATGCGTGTGGCCAGAATATTTTAGCTGTCTATCTTTGATCTCCTTCATTAGTTCTCTTCTTTTTCCTAGGTTTTCTAGGACCTCTTTATTTGTTTTCTTTTCTGTCCAAGAGACGCGCCCATTCTTTTATATATCCACATCTCAATGATCTCAATTCTGTCTTCCAAT